>JAHPZR010019529.1:30000-37500 GCA_019787425.1 Platygyra sinensis
CGCTTGTTTACAGCAAAATTTTCACGGACGATACTATCCATCCGGGTATTTTCGGCGGACGGGCACTATGGGCTGATAGTGGCCCTCCGCGGATGAACACTATCGCGTCACGTGGTCAATTTAAGCCAATAAGAATCGGAGAAAATTTAGTGGTGAACTATAACACCTCATAGAAATCTCGAGCTCATAATCTAATTGTTAATGAGAGTACAGTTGGCTGCCGGTCGTCAACGAAATGCGATGTTTTTATAGTTTTTCGAAGTTTTGGAAGGAGTTTTAGATGTAAACGGGTAATTAAATACCCGTGAAGGACCTACAAGAAGCACATTTACGCTTTCTAGACTTTAAAGACTTGAAAATATGGAAAATGTGGGTGTAACGCGCGTAAACAAACTGCAAATTCCTGCCAAGGACAGTTCGATACCTGCCAACTTTGTTTGAGGGGGTAAAGTTTCAGAGAATCCGTGGGAAAAATCATTGGAAAACGTTAATTCCGTTAATTTCAATTAGAATTCTACTAAAAACAATTAGATTATTCCGCCCCCCCCCCTCTCGATTTCTATGAGGCGATAGTGAATTTGGCCTTCGCCTCGATCAACTTTCCACTTCATTGAAATCTCGGAGCTCAAAATCTAGATTATTAATTATCACAAGTAACTATTTACCGGAGAGGAACCTTAGGGGCGCGTTCGTTGGGGATCAAATCCCGGAATAAGAGTAATTGGAATAATGCGAGTAAGCGTTTGTTTGGGAGCTATTCTCCATTCCGGAATACCTGGATTTCCACTCCGGCTATTCTGCTACGCAGGAGGCAGAATAGCCTGGAACATATTCCGGAATATCCCAAACGAACGCGCATCAGGTTAATAACAAATCAACATACCATGAAATCACACGTTTTTAGAGTCTTAACTCTTTTTTAAAAAACTGTACATATAAAGAGACAACACCCCAGTTTTGACAGGACAAGTCTTGAACTAAAAACTTCAAGGAAGATTTCCTATATAAAACAGAAAAACGTAAGCTGCTCTTCGGAAAGTTGGAACAGAAACACTAAGAGGCACCTACAGCGGCATCCCGCGATAAACGAAGTTGTCCACGGTAACCGAAAAAAATCTTCGTTATAGCGGGGTGCTTCGTTGAGAGGCATAAGGGGACCCCGTTATGTTTCGAAATTATCGTGTTTAACAACAAGAACGTTCGTTATTGCGGGTAAACCACGCTGAACCAAGCTGAACAATGGGATGTACTCCCACGCAAAAAAGTTCTACAGACTTGCGCGTTAACAGCTACATTTAAATAAAGCAAAGCTTTGAAAGTCAAAGTTTTCCCTATCTTGACCAATAGGAATCGTGTTTGGCTGTTTTCAACCATTTGTATCATAATTCTCGTTTTTATCTTCCGCGAGAGCGACAGGCACATAAATATTCTGTCATAGCGGGGTAAAATTGTGCGTTGGAACCGTCAAAATCAATTCGTTATAGCTGGGTTTTGTTTCCGCCACATATTTTACTAGTATTTTATTAATTTCTGCCAGGCTTTCGAATGTTTGTTCACTTATAATACGGGGTCTTCGTTCATAACGGGGTTCGTCATAGCTGGGTGCCACTGTACATCTTTTTTTTTGTGAGCTGTGGCTTGAATTTTTTAAGCCCTAAGCGGTACCAGTTCTTAAAACAGCACATTATCTCCCCGTAATTGTGTTTTGGCTTAATATCCTAGAAGGTGCCACAAAAGCTCCCGCACTGTGGACCTTTTTAAGGTTAAACATCCTCAGCGATACAAATGACCTCCACCTTCGCTTTCTTACCACTGAAAGGTACGACGAAGCCCCCTTCACATTTTTATGTGTGGAGTCCCTCGTATAGTCACTATACCTTAAACAAGTAGCTACAAAACCATTGTTTGTAGTGTCATTTACGCTCCTTTCATCTACTAACCTCGTTCTCAAATGGCCTCGAGGTTGTGACCGCACCGACAAGTTTTCCAAGAGTATTTCTTCAACTCCGGCAATTTTGAAGGCAACGTCCAAGCTTTTCGCCTCACAGGCTGCGCCGATGACAAAATTGGATTTTCCAGCATTGTTCTTCAAGAGTTGTGTATTTCTGCAGTTCAATTTCTGCTTTCGCTGTAAGTTTTCATTCCACTAGGAGCAAAGCATCGAGTCAGGTTTGAACAGTGGCGTGATTGTTCTCGACCAATCACAATTGCCCTTTGCTCCGCACTGTAACCAATGAATTTGCTTCTCAATTTTGTATAACTATTAGATCACGTCAAATGGGGGGGGACTTTTTTTTTTAATGTCTTCGCCAAAGTGAGGCAACGGCGGGCAAAGGCCGGCTTTCGCGTTATGTTTAAAATATTTTTGAAATAAAAAGGCTTTTCCGTTATTATATAAGACATAATGAACAGTGACACACTCGGAAAAAACTCGGCTGCCCCCTCCGTGTGTGCCAATTTTGTGTTCCTTACCACATTTTGACGGTCTGATGCTGTAATCTATATTCTGACCAGACGCAGCGGCAACATGGAATCTATATTGTTAAATAGAAACACGAGTGGACGTTTGGCGTGACAGAGAAATGGCCATGGGAAAACACGAGGCGTTGGCAAGTGTTTCCACAGCCTTTTCGAGTTCTCCCAACTTTCAACGGAGTGTTTTCTATACCTCGAGAGAAACACGTGAGAATATTTGTTCTATTTCTTTTAGACAACACTCCCGACTTGAAAATGGAAGACAACTTGTTAAGTCACCAGCTCGTGCTTGTTCTGTGTTTTTATCGAATGATAGAAAACACGATGTTTAACCTGTCATGGCGAGCATTTTCTTACGGGACTGGTTTTCCAAAATCCATTAGCACTATGTTGAACTTTAAAGGTAACTCTTGACACGTTTCGTTAATGATACAAGTTTCTTGTTGCAATTTAATCTTAAAAGCTCATTTTCTAATTTCTCATTTTGTAAAAACTAAGTTGCGAAATCATCCTTGTGACAGGAAGAATGCTTTTATCTTATCTTGATTTCTGTTTTTACTTTGTCAAGGAACCGCAGGCGATCGGCACTAAACTTTTCACAATGGCCATAAATTCTTCAAACGGAGAGATCAGGATAATGACGCATCCTTCGATTAACTGTGCAGGCAGACATGAGCATGCCAAGGAGCCTGGTGGTACGGTAACTGTAGGACAGAGCAACCTGAATGGTGTCTATCAGAAGCGGAGCGATCACTCGCTGAACGTTGGTAATGCGGGTGCCCGGTCGCCACATTAAGAGAGCTGAACATGAAGTTCAGGACGGTGGATTTTTAGAATAAAGCACTTTAAAGTACACCTCCTTTTTTTTTTTCTTTACCGCCGCTGTGTTTTAATCCCAGGAACAGTCATGGTCCGGTGACGACATTTAGGTAGTCGTAGTCCTAGACGAGACAAATGGGGGGACGATGTGCCAATACTTTCTCGTTATTTATGAAGAAAGTATCAGGCTTTTCCATTATTACCGGACTAATTGAGCTGAGAGGAAAAAATACATAGACCCTAAAGCCACCTTCAGTCGAGTTGCTTTGTACAAAGGGCACGCGACAGATCTGTTTACTTGAAATATCTATTTCAACCCAGGACCAGTGGCAGCCATTAAAACTTGCCGGCCCTAGTTGAATGGAAGTGGAATCTGAGTATTCCCATGGGTTATTTAATTTTAATATGCTTCCCTGGCGCAATTTGCTGAAGTTTGAAATAGTTCCTTACAAATTTTTTATTGTTGATGCTCCCTTGAACGACCCAGACATTCTTCTAAGCTATAACATACCCGTACTGTCTCACAACCAAAGTTTCCAAGAAAATTTAATGTAATGCCCAAATAAACCAAAAAAAAGCTTCTGATTATCCCATCAAGAAGTCAATAAAGTGGTTGGAAGAGAGAGACATGCTGTAATCTTAGTATAATAGTAAACTGGGAAAATACTTACTGCCTATCATCTCTGTGTACAAGAGAGTCAAAGCTTAGAGCGTTCCAATTTAAATTCCTTCACAGAAAAATAGCCACAAATGACTTTCTGTACAAAATAGGTATCAAACAAACAGATTCCTGCTCCTTTTGCGAGGAACAAAAAGAAACCCTCGTTCATCTATTCTGGACTTGCAAATACACTCAGAACTTCTGGAAGAGCATGTTCGAGTGGATCTCTCAAAATTTCAAAGATTTAGAAAACGTCTCTCCCTCCTTGTCTCTCTGTTTCGGTCTCATTGACGATGTAAAAGACCTTCTCTTTCATCACCTACTCCTTATAGCTAGACATTACATATACACCTGCAGGCTTGGGAACACGCTTCCTACGCTGCAGGTGTATACACAAGTACTTATGAACTCGATTGAAATTGAAAAGCAGATTGCATTCCACAATAACGATTCAAACGTCTTTGTACAGAAATGGTCTCGCTTTAAAAATAACCTCTCACAAAATCTACTGCATTAACTGTATATAGGAAGCGTAAAACGTAGGATCCTTTGCTTTAAAATCAAATATCTTGTATGACTTTTTGTGTGATTTTATTTTACTATATGTCAAAAAAGTAATCTAGTACTGTAAGCAGAGTAATTAGTTGTTTTAGAATTACAACTAATATATTAATATATATTGTAATGTTATTAGTGTGTGGCAATAAATGTTTATTAAAAAAAGTTTTTTTTTCAAGCGCAGGACAGCTAAAAATATCTGTTTACGTTTTGGTTAGACTTTTTCGCTCCGTAAATCCCGGTGGTAAACTTTTGCATATTTAATTTTGTAAGTGAAATGTCGTACGCGTGTAAATGGTCTCAAGTCATATCGTAGGCCTGTCGTAAGATAGTCGCATGCGTCAAAGTCGTACCGTGTAAATCGGCCTAACAGATATTCACGTAATATATGTGACTTTATAATATATATATAGGACCTGCCAACGCTCTGATTGGTCAAGAACCCATGTTTTATTAGAGTATGAAACATAGAAAAGGCGGTTTTATTGTCTTGCCCACGTAAATCAATATCATCAACCAAATGAATAAGCCTAATACCGTGTTTTACACAGTTGATATACTCTAAGCAGTTGAGAACAGTCAAATGTAGGAAACACTCAACCTAGCGACTCGTATTTTGTTTTTTATACATTTCCTTTGTGTTCTCCCAATTCCCGTCGTGTTTTTAATCACAGCCGGTGTAATACCACGGCTTAAAGCTTCCTTTATTTCAGTGTTAAGAAAAACGAGTTTCCGCATGTTAACCCTCCTGGAAGTTCAAGTCCAGGATGACTTCCATGTAAACCCTGCATAAGAGGATGATCTAGAATTCCCATGGTTGCCGTGCGGTCTGCTTCCCGTCATAGCTTACAGATGACGTCAAAAATGTGGTAAGACCAAAAAAATTGGCACACGCGGTCGCCAGCCCGAGTTGTGTCACGGTCATTGGTCTTTATATAATAACGAAAAGCCTTTTTTATTTCAAAATATTTTTTGCATTGAACGCGAAAAGCCGGCCTTTGCCCCCCCTTTGCCCACTTTGGCGAAGACAAAAAAAAAAGCCATTTGACGTGATGCTAATAGTTATACAAAAATGGAGCAATTTCCATGGTTAACAGTGCGTAGCAAAGAATTGTGATTGGTCGAGAAAAATATCACGCCACTGTCAAACCCGACTCGAGCTTTGCTCCTAGTGGAATGAAAACTACAGCGAAAGCAGGAATTGAACTGCGAAGATTTCACAAATCTTGAAAGCAAGATGCTGGACAAAATCAAATTTTGTCATCGGCGCAGCCTGTGGAAGGCCGAAAAGCTTGGGACGTTGCCTCAAAATTGCAGGGAGTTGAAGACACTACTCCTTGGAAAACTTGTGGTTGCGGGTCAACCTAGAGGGCCATTTGGATTCGAGGTTAGAATGAAAAGGTAGCGTGAAATGACACTAAAACAATGGTGTTTGGTTAGCTACTTGTTTAAGGTATAGTACTATAAGGAGGGACTCCCACATAAATGTGAAGGTGGCTCGTCGTAACCTTTCAGGGGTTAAAGAAAGCGGTCATTTGGTATCGCTGAGGATGTTTTAACCTGAAAAGGGGTCCACAGCGGGAGCTTTTTGTGGCACCTTCTAGGATATTACGGCCAAAAACAATTACGGAGATCATGTTGCTGTTTTAGAAACTGGTACCGCTTAGGGCTAAAAAAAATTCAAGCCACGCTCCAACAAAAAAAGATGTTACAGTGGGCACCCAGCTATGACGAACCCCGGTTATAACGAAGACCCCTTTATAATGAACAACATTCGAAAGCCTGGCAGAAATTAAAAATACCAGTAAAATATGTTGTGCCCCCCCCCAACCCAGCTCATAACGAATTGATTTTGAGACGGTTCCAACGCACTATTTAGCCCCGCTATGACGAATATTTTGTCCTGTCGCTTCTCAGTAAGGTTAAAACGAGATTATGATAACAAATGGGTTGACAACGAGCCAACCACGATTCCTATTGGTCAAGAGTAGGGAAAACTTTGACTTTCAAAGCTTTGCTTTATTTTAAATGTAGCTCGTTAACGCGCAAAAAGTTCTGTAGACTTTTTTGCGTGGCGTACATCCCATTGTTCAGCTTGGTTCCGACTTGGTTACCCGCTATAACGAACGTTCTTGTTGTTAACAGATAATTCGAAATAACGGGGTCTTTGGCTATAACGAAGGCACCCGCTATAACGCAGAGTTTGTTTTCGGGTACCCGGGGGGACACTTCGATTATAGCAGGGTTGCCGCTGTAGGTGTCACCCCAAAAAAAAAAAGACAAGCCACCCCTCCCCCCCCCACCCTCTTAGTGTTTCTGGTTCAAGAATTTCCGAAGAGCAGCTACGTTCTTTTTATTATAGGAATCGTCCTTGAAGTTTGTAGGTCAAGACTTGTCCTGTCAACCTTGGCGTGTTGTCTCTTATATTTACAGTTTTTTAAAAGAGTTAAGACTCTACACTTGTGATGTCATGGTATGTTGGATTTGTTTTAAAAACCTAATGCGCGTTTCGTTTGGGAATATTCCGGAATATGTTTCGCGGACTATTCCTCTGCTCCTGCGAAGCAGAATAGCCGGCGTGGAAATCCCAGGTATGTCCGGAATGCAGAATAGCTCCCAAACAAACGCTTAACTCGACATTAGTGCCAATTACTCTTATTCCGGATTGATTTCCCAACCGAAACGCGCCCCTAAGGTTCCTCTCCGCGTAAATAGTTACTTGTGAGTAATTTAATAAGTAGATTTTGAGCTCGGAGATTTCAATGAAGTGAAAGTTGATGAGGCCGAAGGCCAAATTAACTATCGCCTCATAGAAATCGAGAGCGAATAATCTAATTTGTTTTTAGTAGAATTCTAATTGAAATTAACGGAATTAACCCCCCCCCCCCCCCCTGGTTTCCAATGATTTTCCCCCACGGGATTTCTGAACTTTACCTCAAACACAAGTTGCAGGTATCGAACTGTCCATTGGCAAATTTGCAGTTGTT
>JAHPZR010019529.1:40000-42500 GCA_019787425.1 Platygyra sinensis
TTTTCAGAGTTTCGGAGGCATTTTAGAAGTAAAACGGGTAATTAAATTCCTTATCGCGAGAACAATGCCTATTGTTTCGGACATTAGATGCAGTTCTTAGGTCTGTCATAAGACCTATTATTATTTAAAATAAAGGTCCAGTAGGCGAGTCTCATTGTTAAGATAGCGCGTGATTTTTCCCGTAGGGAATCTGGCCTTGTTCATTAACTTGAAGAAGCGGAGCAGCGGAGATCTATAAAAAAAAACAACCAACACACTTTTTCGACTTTTGTTTTCGCTATTGTTTAGCCTGTTTGCAAAACAATCAAATTAAATTTACCGCTTCTCCGAGAAAAATACGTGAGGGAAAACAAAAACTGCGTTATAAAAATTATTATTGATCCGTATAAAGGAAAAGCTGCAATTGTGCCGCCTAAAATATCGCGCCGCGCGAGGGAAAAAACGACCCGTTTGGAAAAAGTTTGCTTGTTACACCAGACTGAACTGATTAAAGAAAAACTATCAGACGGGGTGGTTCTTAGAAAACGCTTCGATCGTCCGTTGAAAAATGATCAAAGCGCATTCTTTGATAGCAGGTTTATTCGTACCGCCTCCAAAAAACCTCTTTATTAAACATTTCGCAGAGTAAAGAGCAGGTGATTTCAAAAATATTGTTTACTTACGCGAGTCAGTATTTGTTCGTTATTCACTTGTTACGCCGTGCACAAAGCAACGAACTCAAACAAAAGTCCGCTTGATCGATCGATGGCCGCTCATTCTTATTTGAAGACACTTTGAAATCCATTCCGACGGCTTTTTACCGCTTACGTCTAGCGCCAAAATATGAAGGACGGCAGCTCCGTAACCTCTGACCAGGCGCTGGTGATGAATCTCTGATGTAACCTGCTTTCTATCCTCGCATTTGTCTTACGGTTCGTCGTCCGTTTTGACGTTTTGATTCTTTTTCCAAAACGTACCTGACACTTTCGCTCAAGCACTTCAAGACGCGCGCTCGCAGATTCCTGTTAACGGTCGCCAAGAACAACACTTAAACTGTTCTGATGTAATAAATAAAACTGGAAAGCTTGCAACTTGCGGCAGAGATGCTGCATTGATAGAAGCTGAAACAGCTGTGCTCGGCTGTCCACAAACTTCCCGCACTCTCACATAGAGCTTCGCCGCTTAGTTGGAAGTGCGAAACATGGGATACTAATCGTGACAAAAACGGAGGAAACCTCTTTTGAGTAAGCAGGCGATGGATCGGGAGCTTCGACGAGCTCCTGCCAACAGTGCTCCCCGATTCACCTGACCGGTTTCGCTTCCCTTGTTCATGCGCGACAAGGTTTCGAATGAATAAAGCCAGCCACCGACCAAATCACTGGAATTCGGCGGCAATTGTAAAATTAGTGTTACAGTTAAGTGGTTTCCTGAATGGGATGTTTAATTTTGGGACCAGCCATTCATGGTAAATGGCTTAAACCCAGGAGTATCACTAGTTCGTATTGTGGAATCGCCCGGATGAGTGTAGTTCTGAAAAGAACTGTTGTTGGTGGCTGACGTTTCGACAACCCGAGCGGAAGTCACCTTCAGAGTCAAGTGAATAAAGTTTGTCAGTCGATGATGTTATAAGTCATCTCCGTTGAAATTGATTGGTTAGTGAAGCCATGATGGCTTTGGCTGAAAGACTCTTGTTAGGTTTGTCATCAGTCATTGGCCGGTTTTGATCCGTCTTTTGTTTGTAAAATTTGTCGGTTTGAGGTCCGTATATTGTTAGTCAAAATTAAATCGGTCTGTTAGAAGTCCGTTTGCAGGTCTCGTTTTCGTCGTAGATAAATCGTTTGTATGACGCCGGTAGTTATTGACATCTGTTTAGAGGCGTTTGTTCTAAGTTAGTCAGATTCAGAGTCAGAAAGAGTCAGTCGTTGAAAATAGTTAGTACTGAGGGTAGCATTATATTGGGCAGGAGGTGCCCAGTAATGTTGTGTTTGTCACTTAATGATGTACAGAATGGATGTTGGCAGTCATTAAGTGACAAAACCACAAACATTGACTGGGACTCTGCCCAATATTAATGCTTAACCTACAGTTACTAACTATTTTCAACGAAATCGACTCTGCGACTGACGATGAATCTGACTAAAGATTAGAACAAAACGCTCTTACAGATGTCACTAACTATACCGGACCTTACAAACGACTTATGCCGCGACGAAAACGAAATCGACAAACGGACTTCTAACAGACCGACTTAATTTTGAATACAATAGATTTAACTTACAACAAGACGGATTATCCAAACTGACCAATGACTGATTGACAAACTTTACACGAGTCTTCAGCCAATAACATCATCGGGTTAACTGAAAATCGTTTTTCAACTGTCCCCCGACCAGACTTATAACAAATAGGACTGACAAAACTATTCACTTGACTCTGAAGATGACTCTCCACTCAGGTTGTCGTAAGTCAGGTCACCACCAACAGTTCCTTTTCAGAACTACATCACCGGACGATCACAACA
>JAHPZR010019529.1:47500-50239 GCA_019787425.1 Platygyra sinensis
TATCTTGACCAATAGGAATCGTTTTGGCGTGTTTCTCAACCATTTGTATCATATCTCGTTGTTCTTACTGAGAGGACCAGGACAAAATATTCGTCATAGCGGGGTAAATGGTGCGTTCGGAACCCGTCCAAAATCAATTCGTATAGCTGGGTTTGTTCCACATATTTTACTGTATTTATTTCTGCCAGGCTTTCGAATGTTGTTCATTATAAAGGGGTCTTCGTTATAACGGGGGTTCGTCATAGCTGGGTGCCAACTGTTACATCTTTTTTGTTGAGCGTGGCTTGAATTTTTTTTTTTAGCCCGAAGCTGGTACCAGTCTAAAACAAGCACATTATCTCCCGTAATTGTTTTGGCTTAATATCCTAGAGGTGCCACTAAATCTCCCGCCGCTTGGACCTTTTTAAGGTTAAACATCCTCAGCGATTACAATGACCGCTTTCTAACCCATGAAAGGTTAGACGAGCCCCCTTCACATTTATGTGGAGTACCTCGAGAGTTTACTATACCTAAACAAGTAGTACAAAACCATGGTTGTTTTGTAGTGGCATTTACGCTCCGTTCATTCTAACCTCGATCAAATGGCCTCTAGGTTGACCGCACCACATTCCAAGAGTTATTTCTCAACTCCTGCAATTTTGAGGCAACGTCCAAGCTTTTCAGCCTCACAGGCTGCGCCGAGAAACGACGTTTGGAAAAAGTTTGCTTTTACACCGACTGAACTGATTAAAAGAAAACTACCAGAAGGGGTTGTTCTAGATCCTCTCGCTTCGATCGTCCGTTTGAAAATGACCATGCGCATTCTTTGATCGCAGTGTTCGTGACCGCCCCCCGTAAAACCTCTTTATTAAACATTTGCCGCGGTTAAAGAGCGGGTTTGATTCTAAAATATTGTTTGCTTAGGAGAGTCAGTAGTGTTGTCGTTATTCACTTGTTACGTTACCAAAGCAACGAAACTCAAACAAAGTCCGTTGATCGATCGATGGCACTCAAACTTATTTGAAAAACTTTGACAAAAACATCGACGATTTTACCGGGCTTATCTGCGCCAAAATATGAGACAGCAACGTTCCGACTCTTTGATCAGCGCTGGTAGTGATCTCTATTACCTGCTTTTATCCCCTCGCATTTGTTTTACGTTCGTCGTGGTTTTGACGTTTTGATTCTTTTCCAAACGCCTGATATTTTCGGCTCAAGCACTTCCAAGACGCTCGCTAGGCAGATTCCGTTAATCGGCTAGCCAAGAACAACAACTTAAAACTGTTCTGCTGAATAAACATAAAACTTGAAAACTTGAAACTTGAGGCAAGATACTTGATTGTAGACCAGCTGAAACGCTGTGCTCGCTGTCCACAAACTTCTATCAATCTCCATAGAGCTTCGCCGTTTAGTGGAAGTGAAAAAAATGGGATTAACTTCGTTGACCAAACGGATGACTATTTTGATACGAGGTGATGGATCGGGGCCTTCGACAAGATCTGCAAAGGAACTCCGTCACCTGCGGTTTCGCTTGCATTGTTCAGTGCGCGAAAAGGTTCGAATGAATTCAGCAGCGCCCGACCAAATAATTTGAATTTGGTGGTAGTGTAAATAGTTTACAGTAAGTGTTTTTCCTGAATGGGTATTTTTTAAGTTTTGACAGCCATTTCATGGTAAATGTTTAAACCCAGGAGTTATCACGCAGTTCGATTGTGTGATCGTACCAGAAACCGCGTGAGTTGTAGTTCTGAAAAGAACTGTTGTTGGTGACTGACGTTTCGACAACCTGAGCGGAAGTCATCTTCAGAGTCAAGTGAATAGTGTTTGTCAGTCAATGATGTTATAAGTCTGGTCCGTTGAAAACGATTGGTCAGTTAAGCCATGATGGTATTGGTTGAAAGACTCGAGTGAGGTTTGTCATTAGCCATTGGTCACTTTCGATCCGTCTTTTGTTAGTCAAATTTGTCGGTTTGTGGTGCGTCTGTTGTTAGTCAAAATTGAGTCGGTCTGTTAGAAGTCCGTTTGTCGGTTTCGTTTTCGTCGCGGATAAGTCGTTTGTAAGGTGCCGGTAGTTTTTGACATATGTTAAGAGGCGTTTCTTTTAAGTTAGTGTACCATCTTTCCAAAGTCAGTCGTTGAAAATAGTACTGTAGGTTAAGCATTGAGCAGAGTCCCAGTCAATGTTGTGGTTTGTCAGTTGATGATTTACAGCAATGTGATTGTTGGCATCACCATTTCTCGTGGCTCATTTGTATTTAGTCAGTCTCTTACTAAGGTTTTCTGCCAGTCATCACATGAAGGAAGCCTGGCAGTTGGAGCATTTGATCTGTTAAACTGCTCTATGTCTGTTGTTGGTCTGTCTTAAACGTGGTCAGTAATGTAGTAACGTAGTTGTAGGGTTTGTGGCTACACGTACATTGTAGGGCTGTAGACTCCGTGAGAGGGTCTCAGAAGTTCCCTTAATGTAAGGTATAGTTCACTGTAGTAACATGTGTCGAGTTTGGTTAGTTGCATCAGTTCAGTAGGTCGGTAAAGTTTTCGTCTAATAAAGTCAGCGTTGCGGTTGTTTTAATAAAACACGTTTAAGGTATTTGTTTTCGTCACGTAAACTGTCCGGTGTATCACAAAACTAGTTGCGCTCGTCTCGTTGAAGTCTTTATAGTCGTGGCTTTGTGTGAAGTCGGGTTATAGGATGATTCAGTCAAGTAATCTGTCGGTATATGTCGGTTTTCTGTACACTGTCGTTCGTAGCTCGTTGTT
>JAHPZR010019538.1:2500-10488 GCA_019787425.1 Platygyra sinensis
TTTTTAGCCAATCAAAAAGCTAGAAATGCAATAGTCGGAGCTGAGAATTTACAAAACTTGGATAACAGAAATAATCAATCAGTTGGCTACATTACCTGTGGGAGGCTCTTTGTAGAAATAAAACACAGGATGCAAAAAGTTTGACTTATGAGCCTCTCCTGGTTCCCCTGTGGCACGATCTGGCTTAAATGTGTCTTTTCTACAAATTGCAACATAAATACTATTATCCAAGAAGAATAATTCCAAACTAGGACACAGAAACAAAAGTATAGAATTTCCTTTTGAGGAAGTACCAAGAGAATGGTTAGCTTCTGAATTTAAGTGCTAAAATGCGAAATCATTCTGAAAAGTTACCAAAGAAACTGGTGAAACCCCATCAATATGACCACCCTAAGGATACTTAACTGTACAAATGTAAATAATTTCTTTGCAGTCTTTTGGTCACACTGTGTTCTGCAGACCATTCTACATGTAGGACCAACTAAAGTCTTACACTTTTAGACAATTGTTTGGATATCTTATCAGTTAATTAGCATAGATATTTTACGATAATTTTTCTCCTTGGTTTTGGTTTTGATTGAGGAGATATATAAAACACTCACAATAGCTTATTTGACCACTTTTCTAAACACCTAGAAGTTCATCAAAAATACTCCACTACGCATTGTCTTCTCAACTCTCTTGTGTTTGATATATTATGTAATATGTAATAAGTAATTTGTTTCAATTCTTTGAATCCTCTTTTTTTTCACTTACCCAGCTCCAGAGAAATCCTTGCCATATTCCATATTAATTACAATCATTGGACCCGCTGGATGACCAGTGAACTCTATAAACAGAATAAGTAATTAATATAATTAAATCAATGACAACCTTCTTTACCTGGGGTGGTCGCTCTAAAAGTCTGTAATCCTGTGGCAATGATGACTTTGAAACAACTGCACATACATACCTAAAACATACCATTTTTTTAAAATTATGTGCAGGTGGAAAACTAACAACTGTTGGTTATTTGCCTTTAAACTAGAGGTGCAGGTCATTAGAAATTAAATGGTGGAGTTGATGGTAATAAGCCTGCAAAGCAAGTAATCCCTGACAAGAAAAGAGTTCCAGCATCTATAACTCGAGTCAAAAGGTGGAGCAAAAGGTGGAGCAAAAACAGAAGAACATCCATGCCAAACAAATTAAATACCTTCAAATTGATGCACCAGCCTAATGGGGAACTCCTCAAAGTATTCTACATCTCCATTTTCACCTGAAGGAAAGAAGACATCAGACATACGTATGAAACAAAACCCCGGATCTAGGTGACGCATTCTCAATATCCTAACTAGTAGAGATATTAATGACGTCATTTTCCATTTGGTTATCATTGCATGTGCAAGCTGGTGAATATAAAGAAAATGACATACATGCATGTGTCTTAAAGATACACATTTTTCTGATGTTAAAAACAATATTTTACCACTGAGATAAAATTCATATCTTTGAATGTGTTGCCATGCAATAACCTATAAATAATGTTGACAATAATTTTTTAATTTGCTCCGAGATTTGATACATACTGTTAAGAAATTTTTTATTTCAAGAGTAAATTACAATCACACTCAACGACAAAATAAAATAAATGAAGCACTTCTTCATTTATTTCACTTTATCCAAGTCGCAATATCACTGACAAAATAAAAGTTAAATTTATTTGTAAATTGATTTATATACTCACGTAAAATCATGACCTCCCCAAGGACACCAAACATTTGATAAATACCCTGTGATGAAAATACTTAGTTAGTCATGGATACACATTAAACAATTTTACACACTAGATGGCAATCATATTATACAAATTGTACCCTAACTTTAACCCTAAACCCATGGCAAAAATGTCAGGAGGAATTTAGCCTTACTTTTTTAAAGCTTCCAACTTTCCTAATCTTCTTAAGCATGTGTGATGAGTTCATTACAAGTTATCTTTTAATAAAATCATGATATTAAAAGTTATTAAGTGAAAACTAACCGAGGCTTCATTTATCCTTTTGATGATCACATTTGTAACTTCTGCGATAGGGACTGTTATGTGAGGCCATGTTACTTTATGGTTACGCCACTCCAACACACGATGAAGGGTACGTGCTGAGAAAAAATGCACAAACAAATCGATGTGTTGTCAAAAACTGAATAGTATTTATTTTTTTAAAAGTAATAGAGTGAAAAGAACAACAAATTTCAACTCAGTGATGACTAAATGCAGTAAAAAACTAAAAAGTATTACATAGCATGATCACCCTACAACATTGCCATTCTTATTTAAAGTGGAACACTGTCAACTACTTTTTGCATTATTGTTTTGTTTCTTTGTAGTATATAACTATCCTTGATGCAAGCTACCTTTAATATCAAAGTTTATTCTCAAAGTTGTTATCAGATGAGTTTATTAAGTTACCGGTATATAACTCATTTACAACTTGAAATAAAACTAAAAAAAGTTCAAGTACCAGTGTAACGATAACCATGAATGAATCCTCCAGCAGACTTGCGGAAGTCAACTGAGTGGGTGTTTGTACCAGCTGCAAAATAGACAATGAAACTGATATGAAAATTGTACTTCAGCTACTGTACTACTGTACAGTTAATTTTATAGGAAAATTCATTACCTGACCAGGGAATTCAGCGTTAAATTGCATGCGAAAACCGATGTCGCACGAATTGCGAAGCGATGAGTGTGATATCGGTTTTCAAGTGCAATTTAACGCGGAATTCATGAGTCGGGTTAATACCGGAATGAGGTTTTTAAAACAGTGCTTACAGGCTCTCCCGTCGCGCCCTCTTTCCCTACCAGACCCCGCTCGATGCTCGTCCCGCGCTTCTTTCCGATCCGTCCCCACTGACCGAGAGCCTGGAACAGGCTAGGGGGATTTGCAATCTCTTTGACTGGATCAGTGGTGTGCAAACAGTTCAACTTACCAAAATAGAGTCTGGGTATTGATGTAGATTCATAGCTTGGTTTGACAGCTGGGTATTTTTTGGAACGTTTTCCTCTAGCTGGTCTTGGTTTAGTTGTGTTGTCAAATATGGAGAAGTCAAACTAAGCAAAACAAAAGAGCACATTTACACTTTTCCATAACAAATTGAATCAATTTTTGTTCTCACACTGTTTGAGTACTATTAGTAAATCAAGGCTGTGCTCTAGGAAAATTTTCAGGGTGCCCTTCGGGCGCCTAACCATGACAAGTAGGTCGCCCAGCCTTCCAGGTTGGTCGCCCGAATTGATTAATTAATTAATTAATTATTATTATTTCATGGTTTAATCAGTTAATAATTAACCATGAAAATAATAATCATAGAATTTAGCATTTTACTGTTGTTTTATGGCATACGCAGTATCTCAGTGATGATTATTCTTGCCTGCTTACTGACAATAGACAAGTTTGACTTCACAGTAAATGTATTTATCACTGTTACAAATTATCAAACTTCAAAGTTTATCTAGCTTTCATTAAAGAGAGTAAGGGTAAATCGGGAAGCCTTCATTGTTGCAACTTACTATTTGGAAGAAAGTTAAAATTTTCAGAAAGTAGACGAAACCATTGATAGGATGTTTAATTAAAACTTAAGTGTAAGTTTGTGCGACATCTGGCCGAGGGAACCATTGCTGAATGACAATCTTTTTACTAAATTAGGTGTCATGTACTCGTTTTTAACGGACATGTGATATCATGAAATCCTGTTATAAATTAACCACATACGTGTTAAAACCGCTTAGAAATTTCTTTCAAGACCACTGAAATAGGTTTTGGAACAAAAGGGTTCTTATTTTAAACTTTCGTTTTCACCAAATTTTGATCGAATGAGCAAGTCGCCAAATATGGTGCCGATAAACATCTTGCATGCCACGGACGAAGCTAATTAAATAAACAAAAATTTGTATAAAGGTCAGTTTCGTTTCAGTGATCACGCACTCCACTGTTGAAACTGTTGAAACACAAAAATGAAACAAGCATCAACCACTTCAAAAGAAAAATTAGATCTTCAACACATTCTTGTGCAATAATCGTGCAGTTTCTCACAGGCAAGGACAAAATAATTTTTCGTGCTAAATCATGTGGAACAATATTACATAACACAGACGTGACAACTTTGAGCGTGAGCAATTCTTGTTGTTGTCCTGCCGAATATTTTTTTGTTCTGTAAATATCATCAAATTAGCAAGTAAAATTATAAAATGTTAGTTACAGTCAGTTGCTCACTTTATCGCGTCGTTCAATGGACAAGAAAGCTGGGCCATGTACTATATTAAAAAACCGGAAGAGAAACCACCGAAGCGAAACAAGACCCATGACCCCCAATGACCTAACGGCCCGGGAGCGCGGGAGCACGGGAGCACGAGGAAGTTTCTTTTTGTTTTGTTCCGTTCCTTTAATGAGTTCGCTGGTTTCGTTTCGGGTTTTCACACAAGCCGAAATCTAGGCGCCCGAACGGGTGACTGCTTTTCTTTTTCAGTCGCTTAAGACCAAATGTTAGTCACCTGAGGCGACCGGGCGCCGTTAGAGCACAGCCTTGGTAAATGGATAACTGTGCATCAGTAACATTGTTTTGCTAAGAATCATACTGCAATATTAGCGGAGCTCCGGCAAAGGGCCGCCAAGCGGTGCCCCATACCCATATAGGGAAATAAAGGAAACCCATGAATTGATTTTCTCATGTTAGCGTGGCCAGTGGTACATTGTAGTTCTTGTGGGTGCGTACGCACGACGACAACAACGGTGGCGGCCATGGAGTCGTGCAACATGGCGGCCATACTCCAAATAATAGGTTGACAGAGACAGATTTCCTTAGTTTACCGTGTACTTTTTTGATATATGACATCATGTTATGATCAATTGACACCTGTCAAATTAAGTTATCCACTTTTAGGGTGACCTAAATCTATATACTTAATTCAAATAATTTACTGTAAGTATATTAATTTATTATCTGGACCTGTTTTTAATAATAATGATCGAAGCCAAAATAATATAAATAAATGTACCTTAAAACCCAAACATCGAATGATGCGATCATAAGGCTCTCGCACAGCAAAGTTGTCAGCTGATAAAAGAAGAGATTATAAATGGTACGATAGACATGCACTTGTAATAATTTTTAAGCTGACTATATGTATAGCTTTTTCAAAAAAAATTGTTGAGTCCAGGTGTGAAGCTACAATGTACAAATTACCCACAAATCACTTTGTTGTTTCTTGAGACACCAGATAAAATAATTATTGATTGCAACCAAAAATGCAAACAAGGCCTCTAGTCAGAAAAAAAAAGTATGACTGGGGCAACTAAGGGAACAAGTATGGTTAAATTTTTATATGGGTTTTCAGGGTGTTTATGATTAGTATAAACAACAACACATGACTGCAGAGGCAATTGCCATGATCAGTTTGCCTGCTACTACACTGTAGGTACAGCCCTGGTAACCATAATCAAGTTCACCTTTAGTGCAGCATTTGCAACTGAAAGGCAACAGAGCAGTAGTTACTTAAAATTTAAAAAAAAAAAAGTGGTTACTTACGTGCTCTTCCACTCTCTGATGGCTGTTCAGCTGTAACAATATTCTCTCCAGTGCCGTCAAAAGCATCAACATAAAGCTTTCCGTCTCTCTTAATCACTGCTATCTCCTCAACAGGAGCCTCTGCGAGGGAAATTATGAATCAAAAGCATATCCAAGGAAGAATATTACCTATTTGTTGACCATAAATTATATCCTGAAAAGTGATCAATGTAAATTGTGTTACAGTATCAAATTATACATTGTAAAGCAGACAGTAATGAAGATAACAAAAATCATCACAGTTTGAGATCATGGAATAATTAGTTGTAAAAGGAATGTCAGGTAACCAGGAAAGAGAAGTTTATTAGACTACAATATTATTATTATTGCTGACTAGCAAGAAATGTAAGTTCTTCTAAACTAGGCAATTTAGTGTTCTTATAAACTCACCCATGTTCAAGTAATTACAGGTTAACGCACTCATTGCTCGTGAATTATCGGGATTTACCTGCACAAGTTCACTAACAATGAACGAGAAATTTCAATACCGCCTCGTGCGGTATTGAAAATTTCGAGTTCATTGTTAGTGAACGAGTGCAGGTGAATCCCGATAATTCACGAGCAATGAGTGCGTTAACATTTTTATTATTCAAATTGAATACACTGCAAACAAAAATCGTCAAACTTTGAGTCAGCCGAAGCCATGGTGTAATGACAGTGGTGTAATGAATTTACACCACAGCTATTACACCACGATAATGACGTCAAGGCGGTTGTTTCGTCATAACCCAGTGTCACGTGGCACAAGTCAACCAATCAGAAAATCGGAATTCGTACAGTGTATGAAATTTGAATAATAATAAATAATTCTCAATAATTCCCATTCGTATATTAATTATTAAATAAATTTTATACATGAATTGGCACAATAAAACTATCTCTATCTGTATTGAAGCTGGAGAGCTAAATTAACCAGTTGGTTTTCTAGAAAGCTTCCTGTGTACCGTTTAAGTTCGATATTAGCAGCAGGTGAGTAAAAGCTGCATGTAAGACAAGGAGAGAAATTAATTACACCTTGCTAATAGCATCAGAGAAAATTTAACTTTGATTGTCGTTATATAACACCTACCCAATAGTGCATCAAGAGACTTCAGTTGATATGTGTCTAATATTCCATTATTCACAGCTCTGGATGAAAAAGAAAAACTCTGAACATAAGTATAGTTAACTTACAAGTTAGTTACCCGCTGACTGAACGACTGAACTGACAAGTTTAGAGCATTAGTTTAATTGTGCCACCAAACGAGACAGACCGGGCTGTCTAATAATAACACTAAATCAGGCCTAATCTGATCTCTTTTTGCATTCTATCACATAGCAATACTTGCAGGTTAATGTTATATTACAAATGTACTTTATGATGGTTTGGATTTTGAGATAATCTGGGTTCACTCCTCTGTTTTGTGTATGTGTGAACTGTAGCACACTGTACCCAGCTCTGCTAATCAGAAATTAAACTCACCTCAAGTCACCCACATAATGTGTTTCCCATGATAAGCGAACTCTTGATCTGTAGAAAAATCATGGTTCTTGATTAAATTAAATTAATTTAAGAGAAAACAAATTGGCCACTAATCAAACAAAAAATGAACATAATTTTAATTTTTTTTTGAAAATTAAAGTATTCATTTGGTACCTAAGAATTCATTTAAAAACTGTATTGATATCTTTTTTTCTCAAAATGAAAGGTTCAGTTAACAATATTGTACATATGTAATGGTGTAGCTAGTTTTAGCTTTAAAATATAACCTGGCAAACATATGGATTAAATTGGTTGCTCCCATTATACTGTCTGCTGTCTCAAATGCTGAATTACCTGTAATGAAAAATCAAAAATAATAATAAAAATAATAATTATTGATTTCTGATTTTGAATTTAACTTACTACTACAGTGATAACTAACTAAAGCATGCAGCCAAGTAAAGATACTTTTCTAATACTGTGGCACAGATTAAATTAGAGTTAAATAAAAGTCTTAGAAATTTTGAAATGCTAACAGTACAATTGATATTTAAACACAATTTTTCACAGACATTTTATTTCTGTCACACCTCTTCCTATGATAAGCACTGATTGTCCCTCATAGTCATCAGGGTTTGTTGATATTTCAGAATAACTCTAAGGGATAAAAAACAAGACATAAAGCATTGTATTATCATATTACAATCTACAAGACTTGGCTAATAATAATCAATGTTGGTGCACACAAGGCCAAATTTTGATGTTGATTCTAATTTCTGCCGCAAATGGAGAAGAGTCATCAAAACCAAAATTGCTTCAGTAGCACATTACCTCTGTGTGTTCAAATCCCTTGAACCTTCTCGGGAGATTTTCAACTGATATACCAGTACTAATCATAGAGAAACAAACACAGTAAATTACCAAGGAA
>JAHPZR010019540.1:0-15000 GCA_019787425.1 Platygyra sinensis
TGTAACGTTACAATATTTTAACTATGTTTTCGCCTAAATATAAACTCATAAACCAGTTTGAAAAATATAAACCAGTTTTTGAAACATATAAACCATTTGCGAAAAGTATGAACCAGTTTAAAAAATATAAACTGGTATAAAAAATAGAACCATTGTTAAAAAATATAAACTGGTTTAAAAATATGAACACAGATTTAATTTAAACCTAACCATAAAGTTATGATAGAAAATTATATGTGCACAAAGATACCTATGGAGGTACATTTTAAACACTGGTTCAACATTTTAAATGCACGTATATTACACAATTGAGTGCAAATGTATACAAAAAATTTCTGTGTGCACACAGGCATACACTATTTTTCAACGAGTGTTATAAAACCAAAACCATTCATTACTTACCAGTTAGACTACTCAATTTAAAAACTTGACACTCGTTGAAACCGACTGTAATTCAAACAAGCGCTAGAATAGAACAATTTCCCCCTTTTCTGGTGGTTCTATAAACTAGTAGTTTGTTTTTGAAGATTGCCAATGCATTTATGCCTTTCTAACCTAAGCACGCATGACCATCTCAGAAAAAGATTTAGTACCATGTTCCTTATCTTCCTTGCTCAGCTACATGTAGGGATGCTTTTGTGGAAATTGTTTATGTTTTACGTTACGTTAGTATTTGTATTCATTTCCATGAAAATTTATATGTGAGTAGGCAGTACTAGTCAATTGTTTAGTACAGTTAAACATTTTTTCCCCAAAGGTTTTCTCATTTTGTGAGTCTGGTGGAGAAGCTTACAATTACTGCGCTGCATCACGAGTGAGATGTTAAAATTCCCTCAAATGAAAGATAGCAATCAGGTAAATAACGTTTTTTTAAACGGTTATTGAGTGGGCTTGGCCTAAGAAACCACACCATGTCCCCAGCGAGGGCGTGCGAATTGGACCGGCACCATACATGTTCCAATGCACTCGATCCGTAAAAGGTCACAAAGGGTATGATGGATCGTGTCGAACCCTCCCCCAAACACACAATAACCAGCAAAGAAAAAGTTTACAATATTTCCTCATTCTTAAATAGTGACGCCAAAAGCATTTTATTAGTATGGAAGACAGATTACAAGCAATCTCCGACATGTGGCCAAAACTGACAAACGGTCCAGGTCATCATGATCCATCGCAAACCATCACCATTGTTGGCGACCCGGGCCGTGGAGTTTACAGATGGTATGTTGGACAAACCCCACCAGCCAATACAGAGCTGAGTATCACTAAACTGCACCTCGCAATGCATAAGTAAGATGAGAAACATTGTAGGACAGGGTTAGAGATCAGATCATGAAATCTCAAGTGTCAATGATACATTTAGTAACTGCTTGACCTTCTAACTTTGGACTTGACAACTAGCTACAGAATCCTGTCGCATCCGAAAACACGTTCAGTTCTAGTGTCATGACATGTTGCTGTCTTGATCGTCCACTTCTGTTTCTTTGTTGATCAAGTAATAATCATCATCGTTGCTCTATGAAAACCTTTTAAAAGTGCTCATTTGAAAGGCTTTTCCAAAGTAAGAGGAAATGGACTTTCCTTTTTTGGAATATCTTTTTCATTTCAGAATTGATAATTTAATTTTTTGCACCATCAAATGAGAAGTGTTGACGTCATACACGTAAGATGGTTCTACAAAACAGTACAACTCTCAAGTCTTTGAATCACTTTGAAAAATATTAAAGCAGTGTCTAATGGAAAGAGTTACGACAATATGGGAACGCATGTGTGTTTTGAGAAAAGACCCTCTGTCCCAATAAAAGGTTGCAAAATGGGGATATTTGGTTTTTCAACAGAAAGAGACTGGAGCCAAGAGTGTTGCCATGGAAACAATATAGGTGTTATTTTGTTTCTTTTTGTTGTACATTTCAGGTACCAAGTTTTAAAGAACATTGCTCCAATATTTGTGGAGATATTCTTCATTCAGTATTATATAGTTTAGGTAGTACTATTAATTTTATGATGTCATCACTTTCCTCATTATTATTATTTACTTCATAGAAAAAAATTTAACTTAGGCACAAACTTGTTACTGAGGAATTATTCATCATCATAAGTTTTATCATAGTGGCAGTGTGAGGTGCATAACAGATAATGGATGAGCTACTGTAAATATTTTTTTTCCTTTTTTTTTTCTCTCTGTAGGAAGATGGAAGTAGAATTACCTGGGAAAGGAACCCTGATCCATTTACTTGTGTGATAAATGCTCCAGAGAAGAAGAGTAAATTTAAAGGAATGAAGAGTTTTTATTGCTTACAATTTAACACCCAGTGTAAGTCATGAAATGTTTAGAGTCACTGACAGGGATTGGAATTAAGTCTTTAAAGAATGTGTGGCAAGATACAAATGGGGTAATGTTGAATTAATATCACTGTCATTGTTCTGTTAGAATACTGGAATCATTGTCAGCAGAAGATACAAGCATTTTTGATTGGTTGTTTGATCGTTTTGTTGAGAAGTTTACATGTATATCAGTTCCACATTACCAGACAAACAAATTACAGGTGAGCAGAGAAGTTGGAGTACCTTATGCAGTGCTTGTTTCATGTCGCATATACCCTGAATCAGTCTCCACCCACTCACCTACTGTCCTAACATTAAATATTATGTAACATTTTTCTCTTCAAGGGAGATTTGGTGAAGAGTTTGTGGAGAAAAGGAAAGAAAAACTACAACTATGGATAAACAGAATATGTCTGCATCCTGTATTGTCTCAGAGTTTGGTGTTTAAACATTTTCTGAAATGTGGAGACAATGAGAAGGTAAGATGACACTTAGACCTTTTAACATTTTAGTTTTTGGCAATCCACTAAAGCCAGTTGGCCCCAAATATAATCAAGTCTCCAATTTTCCTAACCAAATTCATCATTTCTCAATGGACTATTTTCATTCTTAGGAATGGAAGCAAGGGAAAAGGAAAGCAGAGTGTGATAAGCTTGTTGGTGCATCTTTCTTCATGACAGTGGACTGTCCACCACAAAAATTAGAACTGCTGGCAGTGTAAGTTTAATGATACTATTGGCATTCATTTTTATCATTTCTAACCTTGTTAGCTTATCTTAATCTAGCCTTTAACCTGATTATTACAATCACTTTAATTGTTTTGTGGGAGCTAGCTCACTTGATTGCTAACATGTACATTTCTTTTGACTCTCAGTGAAAACAGAATGGAACAGTTTGGACGGTTTATAAAAAATATGGATGAGAGTGTCAAGGCAATTCAAGAGCGAGGTCAAGTACACTGTGAAAAGTGTCAAAGCTGTGAGTTCTCAATGTTATTATGTCAAGTCAGAGGTAGCATGGATGCTAGTTATTTCACTGGATTTGTATTCAGGAGGTCCCAGGCTTATATCCTCCTCCTTGTTGTTTGATTTGTGTTCAGAGGCTGTGAATACAACTCCTCAGGTCTTGCAAATAGAGGGTTGTCCAATACACCCGATCTTTAACGGGTTATCAAACTGGTGACGGTTCGTGACAGATCGCAACTACTCGTCACCATTTGTGAGTTCACGACATGTTAGTGATCGAGCATCATCCTCCGCACTTATACGAATGTTTGCAGAATGAGGAATATTGTTGCACTTCTCGCGCCTGTTTATTTGTCTTGTTTGCGAGTCGTCATGACCCATCATTCACTGTCACCCCTTTTGACGACCCATTATGGATCGGGTGTATTGGACATGTATTTGCAAATAGTCACTGGCCAGCCTCTGACCAGTTGGTTTTAGTTTCTTACATTCAAGTACATTTATAGTGTCCGCAATTAGCACATTAGTGTAATATTTTACGATAACTGCAGAAATTCACGCGCGCTCATTGGCTAATTTTTATTGTCCATATGCGGGCATACACATGAATTTAAAATTCATGCGACGCGTCAGCAAGCGAGAGCCGGCAATTCGACAATTTGTTATCGTAAAAAACAAATTGATGTCAGTTTTTAATGCGTCTGTCCTGTTATTGATGATGAATTTCGTCATAACATTGTCAAAGTAGTCTGCGGATCCACTCGGCTATCGCCTCGTGGATCCACAGCTACTTTGACAATGTGATGACGAAATTCATGATCAATAACAGGACAGACGCATAAAAAACTGACGTCAATTTGTTAACTATACACTCGTTAAGTAAAGTGATTTTATTTTTCTTTTTGTTTGATTCAACCATAAAGTTTTCAGATGTTTGGGGATGTTTGAGGTGGTATAGAAATCTTGATTTTCCTGTTGACATGTATTACTCAATGATATCAGTAAACATTGTACTGTAACTTGGATAGACAATAATTATTGGACTCGCATGAACCCAATTAGTGTATGATGCACACTAGATGATAGTTAATAAATAATGATATACGAGCTTTAAATTCAAGTGCTTATTGTTAATTAATGTTTTGTTTTCTCCTTGACAGCTTACAGGAATGAATATAAGAAAATTGGTAGTACTTTTGGATCTCTCAGCGCAGCTTTTGCTGTTGATGTAGATTCGGAAAGTAAGGGTTTGCTCTTTAGATTTAACCTTCCAATGTTTACAACTATTTCGAGGCTCAAAAAAATATTGAGTTCCAGCTTACCCTTGGGGCCAGTAGTTTGGGCAAGTCTTAGTTTGCTCTTTTATTGATTTAGTTGGCAGATTACTTGCTGATCCCTGACTCATTGGGCAAGTGGGAATGTAAAGGTACTTGTCCGTGAGAAGAATCTTCTTTTCATGCACGGCACTTTTTCTCAAGCCTTGTATTGGTCTAAACTCCTGCTCAAGCTAGATATATAATGCCAGCATTCAGTCACAAACAGAAGCACTTAAATCATCATCATCATCATCAGCCCTTATCCCAGTGGGGCATGGGGCTGCAACAGTGTCTCTTTTCTATGGGTCTTTTCTTTCGCAATTGCCTGTGCCTTTCCCCGTGACAAACCCATCTCACTTAGTTCAGTTTCAACTGTTTTTCTACAGGTGGTTTTGGATCTTGCCCTTTTTCTTTTGCCTGCAGGTGTCCACCTAAGGGCAACCTTGGGTATTCTCTCTGGCGGCATTCATAAGACATGTCCCTGCCTTCTAAGCCAGTGTTTCTTGATTTCAAGATCTATATTTGCACACCCAGTTTTCTGGTACAGGTTGTCGTTGGAAATTTTGTTGGGCCAAAAGATGTTGCAGTTCCTTCGCATACAGCTATTTTGAAAAACACTTAAAGGGTGACAACTGTTCTACATCATTATAATTAACTTACATCTTTACTCTTCTGTACATGTATTTCTGCCCAGGCTCAAGTCGATTAACACAAGCAGTAGAACACACAGGAAAAACATATGATGATATTGGAGAAATGACTGCTGAACAGGTGTGTACAAAAAATGATACAATTAAGCCCCTATCATGGCTAGCAGAGCCATGTAATTAAATTCAGTACATCTAGCTTAGGGCAACCATGATCAATTATAGTTCACCACTAAATTTTCTCCGATACTGATTGGTTTAAATAGATCATGTGACACACTAGTGTTCATCCGCAGAGAGACACTATCAGCCCATACTCTCCATCCAAGGAAAATACCTGGATGGATAGTACTTGTACAATGTACGTGAAAATTTTTCGGCAAACATGTAGGCTTATAGAAAAAAAACAATTGAAATTGTATCAAGTGGGTTTTTGTCTGTTTTGTTTTTCAAATTTTACATTTGACTTTAACAGCTTTCATCTGAAGTAGCTGAAAATAATTCAATGTGATTTTTGAACTAGCAACGGAAGAAAATTTAGTGGTAAACAATTAAGACAATAGAGTGTTTATATCTCCGAACTATCAGTCTGATAGCTGCCCCTTGGAAATTTGATGCTTTTAAAACTAGCATATTTGCCCTCGAGGCTTCACTTCTCGGGCGCTTCAAGGGCAAATATTTGATGTTTTAAGAACATGAAATTTCCACGGGACAACTATCAGCTGATAGTTCCTCAACAAAAACACTTTATTGTTTAAATAGTGGATGCTGATAGCATGAGCCCCCTGACAGGGTGAGAGACTCGCTTATGTCGTAAACAGTCATTGGTCATAAACAGTGTATCAATTTTTTGCCATTTTGATCCTTAATGGGGTCTGGTTTTTGCACTCAAGTCTTGAATTGGACATGTTTTTTAGAAGAAGCTACTTTTTCATCATTATTGATAAGACCAATCAACAAAAGCTGTTCACAATGCCTTTAACGTTGGTCTGAACTAGGGAATAGACCTTTCCCGCATTCCAGCAAACAATGGCACCAATTCGAGGTTGGGGTGGACAAAAATACAGTAAATGTATGAAAATGTCCACCCGAACCTCGCTCTGGTGCTATTGTTCGTACGCACTGAAGTGTAATGCGGGAAAGGTCTATTAAGTGTAAGTCAGTTGTAAAACAGGGTACCAATTTAGGGTCAGCTAGGTCATAAATAGGGTATTGAAAATCACAGATTTTGGCCATAAATAGGGTAAGGCTTTTGGGAAGTGAGCCACGCACCCCCACCCAGTTTTTCTAAGAGTACCCCCCCATTGGGCATGAGCAAATCACTTAACCAGGATTTCTTTCTCTCATGTACACGTTTTGATGTACATTCCCCCAGTAATGTTATAAAATAATTGGTCATGCTTTTAGCTGTGCACTTTTGGGATTTTATTTAGAGGAAGTTAGTTCGGAAAGCACTCAAGAAGTACAGTCAAACTTCAATTATCCATACCTTGATTGTCCAGATTTCTCAATCATCCAAACTTTTTCTCAAGTCCCAGCTTTGTCTTTAATATTTAGTAGTCATGGTAGTTATATTCTATTTAAGACTGCAGCATTGAGAAGGGCAGTAAAAATCAAGTTTGTTTTGCTTTCAAAGAGCAAAAGCAGCACTCACATGTGCCATAACTAACCTTTGAACAACTGGGGGCAGAACTATAATATTGATAAATTGAATTAAGGGCAAAGGTTTTTTTGCAAAAGGATCTATTTCTAGTTACCATTCATGAAAATAAAGACTTCTTCCTAACCAAGTTTGAGGGCAGAACTGTAAGTTACAGACCAACCTTTTCCCCATCAATTTGTGGCTCAAGCTTGAAGTATATGCAAGCCATAAATCAAAGAGGAAAAGTGAGGATCCGTAACTAATTACAACACCGACTGAGAAGAATAGGTTAGTAAGACATAAATATGATATCTCTGCTGTGTGTCTGCCCAGTTTGGGAACAACTTTTATTCACACACAACAGCTTCAAATTTCTGATGCACATCAAAAGCAAAACAAGTCAATTTGAAATCCTTGTTAAGTGACTCTTAAGTCATTAGCAGGTTTTACAGTGAAGCTGGTTGTTCGTTTGCGCGCCACTTTACAATATTGTCATGCAATGTTGGTAGTTTGATTCATTTGGCAGTTTGCTCCAAGCAAGTTGTGATTCAAATTTTAATTTGCTACTTGAACAAACGGTTTTTCATATTGGAATATTGTGAGTTGACTACAATGGCAAGCAACATTATCTCTGTTTCAAAGAGGAAAAATGTAATTTCCCTCTGGTCGTCAGGGTATCGAAATCAAGAAATATGCTTCATCTTTCACATCAAACCGTCTTCAATATTCTTTGAAAGTTCCTGCAGTTGGAATGGCGGCTCCGGGAAAACCAAAATGGAAAGAACACATGGTCGCTACTCCAAATGTTGTGGAATTTGTGGAGTATTGCAAGGTTTTTAAACCAAGGACACAAACTTTTGAAATACAGCAGTGCTTACTTGCAAACGCCATAAGTACCCCAGCTAATCTCCCTGCTCACTCAACAATATCCGTTATTGTGAGACAGAACTTGCAATTCACATGGAAGAAAACTTTCCGTCCATCCTGCAGAATCTTTAACTCATGAAAATCTTCTGCAAAACTTTGAACTATATTATGTCTACGTGGGGAGTTGATCCCTCTATGGTTCATTTTTTTTACGAAAGCTCAGTAGTAAAACAACATCAAATCGGAGTTACGGACATAGCAAGAAAGGCCTTCCATCGGGTGAAGTCCAACGGTACGCCTCAAACTGTAACTACACTGTTAACCTTCTCAATAGCCATTTTGGTGTTGATAACTTTAATATTTTGGAAGGCCCTTCTAATATAATGGATTTGAATTGATTGATTTCTTCGAAGAAAGTTTACAAGCTGTAGACTATGTGGGGAATCCAGTCTGGATGGAGATGTTATTGTAATGGACAACTGCGGCTTTCACCAGGGAGTTTTTGTGGAAAACCAGTTGCACTTCATGCTAAGAAATTGCGGTGTTGATTAGAATTAATTTTTTAAACCCCCTTACAGCCCTGGATTTAATTCTTGTGAGTTTTGTTTTAGGTCGATGAAGACGTATTTGAGACAAAGTGAACAGTTTTTAATTAACTCACAATATTACAATATGAAAAACTGTTTGCTCAGGCAACAAATTGAAATTTGAATCACAACTCGCTTGGAGCAAACTGCCAATCAAAATACCAACATTGTGTGACAATATTGCAAAATGGCATGCAAACGAACAAACAGTTTCACTGTAATACACAATTTTAGAGGTAAAAGAAAGTTTTAAACTTAAACTTTCTGTAAAGTTAAGAACACTTGGTCAATAAATCATGAAACATTTCGGCAACAAAAACAGCTTTAAATTTTAGCAAGCTGGACAGTAGAAAACAATCAACTAAATCGACCAATCACAGCATGGTACTAACTGAGAGTTACAATAATAACTTAATTAAGTATACGATTTTTTTCAGCCAAAGGATGACTTTATACCATTGATCGAAGGACTGAAAGAGTATTCAGGAATGCTAAGCACATATCCAGATGTATTACAAGTTCACAAGGTAATGTAGACATTCTTTCCATTCTTAGAGGTGGTACTTGAGGGATAGGGCTAGCTTTACAAAGGTATTCTGACTGTTAGTCTCTCACTCTTTTTCTTCAACAGGGCACAATTAGCAAAGTAAAAGAATGTCAGAGACTAAAGGATGACGAAAAAATGGAGGTATATTTATTGATACAATGTATATAATGCCTCGGCTTCTTTGTATGATCTGCTTACAAGTTATAAAGGAATTTAAGAAAAATGAGAGCATTGGTTTATTGTGAGTTTTGTTAACATTTTCAGCAATGGGGCAACTGATTTTCGCAGTCAGACCAGACTTTTTGATGTGAGCTTCTTTAACAGAAAAACAATCATTTAGATGGCCAAACCTTGCAGTGCAAAATTAAATGGTCCTAACTGCCAGTCATTTACCAGGTGCCTTGCCTTAAATGAAATCTCTGGATTATGTAAACTGCAAGAAAAAAAGATCATGAATCAAATGATTACAGACTTGAGGGTCACTGAGACAAAACAGTAGCCTGATTTTTTTCAGGTTAATTTTTGCAACCACATGAGTGAAGTCGTTTTCAACTGGCTTATACAGATAGCTCTTTACCACTTCATGTAATATTCACACACTTTTGTTAACTTACTTGCTTGACAGGATTCTACATTGGAAGAGATCAAAGCACGTGCTGACACCATAACAAATGTATCATTTGGTGAGTAGATTTGTGACCTTGAATGAGCTGGTCAGGGTTTGTTTTAATAGAGATGCTATTTTCATTTTGACATTAGCCTGCGTTACAGGTGTATTTTAACAAGCAAGTGCAATTTTATCAAGTGAGCATCAGATTCAATTCAACCTCACAAGAGGCTTGGTGAGAGACAAAAAGGTGTCCTAAAGAGTAGGAGTGAAGCTAAATATTAGTATGGGGGAGGAGAAGGCCCCCTCCCATCCTTTCCCACTTTTCCCAACACAACATAGCAATAGTTGATCATAAGCTAATACCAATAAACCTGTGAGCATACAGAAAATGCCTGTTCTGCAGGCTATTTTGATATGCTTGTTGTTTCTTAGTTAAAGCAAAGAGTGGAAACAACTGTATGGAACAATGTGGAAAAAAGGGAAACTGAAAAATTGCAAATTAAAGGATCAAACTCAAATACACTACACGTAACATTCAAATTATGCTCAATGCTGTAAATTGCTCTTATTTATCGAGCAGGAGGTCTGTATGGGAGTACATACCAAACACAGTGAGGTCTGTTCATGAATTTTGGTAGCTCTCGGACCTTGTGAGACAGACTCTGCATACCAAGTGATTCTAATAATCTTCAAATTAAGTTTTTTCCTTCTCATGATTTCTTGTGAACATGTTTGCAGCTGAAATGAGTCATTTTCATGATCAAAAAGTTACAGACTTCAAAAACATGATGCAGCATTTTCTTCAAGAACAAATAAGCTATCACCAACGGGTAAGGTTTACATTTTGTAACTTTTCTTTCAGTTTGAGTCAGAAACATTAGTAACTGATATTCATAACTGTGTCAAGACTAGACGAAGTGAAATGATCTGTTAAACTTTTTAGTGAGTACATAACAGCAGTTTACTCTTAATGAGTAGTCCAGACAACTGTCACCCATTTTATGAACCTCCAAGGGCCTTTTCAAACAAGATGACAGAGACTGAATATTACGTAATGTGCTTTCTTTGCTATGATGACTGTATTAGTTTGTCAGCTCTTATGGTTTACATATTTCCCAGAGTTAACGAGTTTGTGAGATACTGCATGGACTTTGCATCCCTCAGATTATTATTTGTTTTTCTGTATTTATAATTTGTGTTTTCCTTTTTTTCTGTCATTTTCAGGTAATACAAAAGCTTGAAGACTCCTTGCAGATGTATGATAACATTCAATAACTTAATTTACCAGAATTATCATTTCATTTAAGTTGAAAATGCATGCATTTTTATATCGACAATAGGGGTAACAAAATAATACAGAATTACAGTAACTCATCTTTTATAACATAACTAATATTATAATGAAGAGAAAGGACTTGCCTGTTAATATGTCGAGAAGATTTTTGCCATACAGGCAAGAGCAGTTTAGTCATGTATTGAAATTAATTCTATTTTCAATTAGTAATATGTTAACTAACAGAGATAATGGGCAATCTAGTTTGTCAGAGTTCTTTTTTGAGGTTATCATTTTTAAAATTTACTCTGTATCTAAAGTATCAAGGCAGTAACAATTTGTTATTACATGGCTTGCGCCTTGGGCAGGCAAGAAGAACCAAATCGCCTGCTGTGATTGGCTACTCAAGTTGGCAAGATGGAGCTATGTTGCCCACTCAGGATTACCTGCTGTGTCCCGCGAGAAAAATTTCTCCTAAAGTGAAATAATAAATCCTTTATTGACCAAGCTTTTTCGGTCAAGGTGGCCGGATATAGGTTCTTCTTCGCGCGTTTATGGACCTTGACTTCATCTCAGTCCATAAACACCCAATATCCAGCCATCTTGACCTCACACTTAGTCAATAACCCAATCATATCTTCCTTAACACAGTTTTATAAATCACGGGTGCTTAAAAATAGCTTCATATCAAGGGGAAAGGAGGTGACTTAAGAATTCAGTGCTATGTTTATTTTATAGTCTGCTGGCAGCCGGTTTTTTCTCTAAGGGTCACTAGAACGAGCGTTTAGTCATCGCGAACGCAAATTGCGTTGGCCGTGTAGAGAAGAAGGCTAGACAGGGTCGTATGTGCGTGCCGCGCCCATGTCTCATCCCATTCTCCTTTAGGCTAAATAGTCTCTCCTCATAATCCCTGCTGAAATTTCGAGAGAAAAACAGACTGCCAGCAGTCTATTTATTTTATAATATAGATAGGACCCTGCATGCACTCTGACTGGTCAAAAACCCATGTTTTATCAGAGTATAAAACATGGAAAAGCGTGTTTTATTGTTTTGCACATGTAAAATCTATATTTTAAAGCAAATGAAGAAGCCTAAGCCGTGTATTACACTGTGATAAAACACTCCGGTCATTTGAGAGCACTCAAGAAATGTAGAAAACACTCACCTGCGGCTCGTGTTTTCTACATTTCCCTCAAGTTCTCAAATGACCATCGTGTTTTATCACAGTGTAATACACAGCTTAGGCTTCTTTATTTGTTAAGTGAAATTTCGAATGCAAAACACAAAAGAGTTCAAGGATGAATTCTTCTTTTCAAAACAATTGGTGAACAATATTTAAAACTTGATAATTTTGTTACCTTTTTGTAATGAATGTATGATGGAAATCATTTCAGTTTTCAATGTTTACTCCTTTAATTATTTTTAGATTTGAAATTAGCAGTCTTCAGAGTTCTCCCAACCAAACCTCCCCTCTCGTCAAAAGACACCAACCCCTGTTTACCTGGTACAGTTTTAAGGAATAGTGACTGCTATATCAGTTGTTTGCAAACTTCATGGTAGTACAGTATTTTACTGTAAGAATCTATTATATTTCTAAAGGGATTTCTGATATCGATAGAAAATTTGTTGTTGTAAAATATATGTAAAGAAATACATGTATTGTAGGATTCCAATTTAATACAATGTAAGCCCACCTGAAAAGATCCCCCCCCCCCCCCCCCAAAAAAAAAAAATCTAAGGCACAGATATTCTCCTAATAACTAACCATCCCAAATATAAACTCTGGGTTATTGCTTCATTTTAATCCAAAGAAGATAACAATTTCTTTATTGCTCCTGTTGAAGTTCTTATCTATTGATTTCTGTGGTTCCAGAAAATGTCCATACCTCCCCAATGGAAGAGATTTTTTTTAAGACCCCTCTCCCACCCCTTTGGAAATTCCAATCCCTTCTGTGGGGGAAGTATGGATATTTTCTGGAACTGCACATTTAATCATGTTTTAACAATATTTCAGGGACTTGTTATGTTGATTGTTTTTGGTTAAACATAAATATGTTTTCGTTATTTGGATGATTAAACATTGAATTCCTTCCCATGGTGTAACAATACACCCATGCCACAGTACATATCATGATAATATGAAGACGTTCACAATACTTCTCTGTACATGAACACGCCTAGAGGATACTAATAAAAATAGTCAATGACAGATTAGCAAATATTTCATTCTTGCCTACTACATGCACTGTAGAATCACTCTGAAGCATTATTGCAAACTAAATTCACCTTTTTGAAGTCAGGTATGTTATACCTCCCAACTCAAAAATTTTTACGTTTTCCAATTGGAGGAGAACGCATCACGTGTCCGTGGATCTAAACTCACTAACTCTCTAGGGCGAACAAAAGTCAACTAACTCCCTAGTGGAAAACAACAACATGAACTTTCAACTCGCATGTGATCAGGTCGTGCGCCCTTGAAAACCGCTGCAAATTTGTGAGCCAGCCAGCGTAAAGCAAACAATTTCTTTACAGTTTTTTTTTCCAGTTTTGAGTTGGGAGTATAACAAAAACACTTAATGACTGATCCCGCTGGAAACAATGAGTTTTGTTTCCCCTCGACGTCAATGTTTTCCTCGGCTTCACCTCCGGAAAACATTGAGGTTTTTGGGGAAACAAAAACTCACTGTTTCCCTTGGGGCCAGTCATAAAGTGCTTATTGACCAAACCCATAGCCTAGTGGTTGTTACTTGAAATAAAGAAACTAATCATGACATAAATTCTAAGAACAGTTTAGAACGGATGGATTAGAAATCATAAGTTCATTTCGTGTACTGTTAGAAAGTTCTTTGGCATGCCCATATTGATTTTAAAATGTACATAGTCTTCTAGTTAGGTAGGATTTTTCAGTAGCTAGTAAGTTTGATATAATTTTATCAGAAAATGTTATTTGTTCATTGCACACAATTTTTATGCGAATGTTGTCTATTTTCCAAGTTGGTTTTAATTATAACTTGGTAACTGTCACACACTTTTAGAATTCTATTCTATGCACTATATAAATGCTGCAATACGATTGGCTGAGCTATCGTACACTATCAGTTATCACTGTGCAATGCCTGGAGGTCGCCTTCAAAATGGTGATGCTTTCTCATTTTTCTCAAGTTTCTCAAAAACATTCAGACACATTCCTAAGAAGATTAAGAACTATCGGCTGATAGTTACCCCACGGAAATTTTATGTTCTTAAAACAAATATTTCCCTGAGAAGCGAAGCTTCCAGGGCAAATATGCTAGTTTTAAGAAGATCAAATTGTTCGCTTCTCGGAACAGATAATGTCCGCGGACAAATATGCTAGCATATTTTCGCCCCAATGGAGGCTATTGTTTATTTATAGTCCACCACTAATTTCCCTTTGTCGTCATTGGTCAAAACTGATCACGTGGTACGATCTCGCGTGGGTACTATCTGTCAAAAGAATGCCCTAGGGCAACTATCAGACGTTAATGTCCGCTCCACGGAAGTGGTTCATGAAAGGCAGCTTTCTCCTACAGTTTTTTTAGATGAGATGAAAGAAAATTGTCATCCCATATTGATTTCAGAAGAGAGCAAGAGAAGTATTTTTTTTCCCTTGTCAATGAAAAAGGCAGCTGCAAATGGAAATAATTAACAGTGCTTTATAAAATGTTTTGTATGTGTTTAGAACTGGTTCAAAGGGTGGGTGGTTGTATTTCATGTACCGTAGAATTCCGAAAGTAACGGCCCCCGTTACTTTCGAATTTTGCCGGCAAAAGGGGCCGCTACTTACGGGTAGCCGCTACTTTCGGGTAGCCGTTATTTTCGGACAGGTAAAAAACGTTTGTAACTCGAAATGGTCTCAGACAAAGAGGGCACGTATTATGAATTTAAAAGCTATTCCATTTAGGCATATTCCTACAATGTAATTCGTAACCAGACGAACAAACAGTAAACAAAACAGACTACCTTAAGCGGTACGCTATACATACACGATTACTAAAACTGTACAGTATACTTTGACTCTTCACTGACAAAGTAATTTCAATCAAGTATTGCAGCGTTCGTAAGTTTCACTCACAGATCAAATCATGCACAAACAATTCTTTAAACGTTCTTCAGTCAACGGCATGTGCTCCAAGATAATCTCAGAATTTTTACAAGTTCTAGTTTTCTAATCTGTATACATTGGAAAAATAATCACGGTTT
>JAHPZR010019540.1:20000-30000 GCA_019787425.1 Platygyra sinensis
TCTGTTTTGCATGCAAAACGAAAATACAGCTTAACTCTGGATAATTTCAGCCTTGGTAGCCAGCAACTGGTCCTAAGTAACACTCTTTATCCTTGCAAATGTCCTGATGTGCGTCTCCAACGGAGTTTGGCCCAATTTTGACCAAATAAACATTTCTCACAGACGGCCATGTTCTGTCTGAATAGTTAATTTGCTAACTTGACAAAATGTTCCTGAGGGAGGATATGACGAAAAGAGCTGAGAAATGGCCTGTAATTGGCTGATGATGACATCATCCAGTGACAACAATTGGCCGAGTGGGAGTTTGGGTCTGCTCACCGACAAAACTAAAAAACAAGAAGTTTAAGAACACTTAAAACCGCTCTCTTTTAACTCTTTTGCGCTCACAAAAACATTACGTAATATTTAGCAACAACGTTTTTCGAGAAAACATTACCCGGAAACAATTTAAAAGATTGGAAACAATAGCCGGAGATTGCGTGATTCAAAGTTGGCTCAGTGCCTGGGTTGTAAGAGATTTTCACATTCTTTGTATAGCGTGGTTGCGTGATTTGTAATCGGAGAATTTGTTTACCTAGCTCGAAGGAGAAAAGGCGTCATAATTGACCTTTAAAACGAATATATATTTGCGTATGTTCAAAGCCGAGGTTTTTTTTTCCCAGAAAACCCCACCATTGCTTCTGGCGAAGCCAAACACGATCTTAATTATCACCGTTAGGGCATTCCAGTAAACACGATTTTGTTTATCACCGTCAGCGCAGTCCATAGCTGACGCCAGACGTAATACCTTCTTTAGTGCATTGAATAATCTCCTCGAAAGTGAACATGCAAGCAAAACGAAAATACAGCTTAACTCTGGATAATTTCAGCCTTAGTAGCCAGCAACTGGTCCTAAGTTACAGTACTCTTAACTCTAAGTTATTCTTTTTCCTTGCAAATGCCTTGACCTGCATCTCCGAGGGGTTTTGGCCCAATTTTGACCAAATAAACATTCCTCTCCAACTAACCGCAAGTTTACAATGTATTTAATTCGCTAACTAGACAAAACTCTGCTGAGGGAAGGTGTGAAGAAAAGAGCTGAGAAATGGCCTGTAATTGGCTGATGATGACATCATCCGCGGAGGTTCGGGATTAGTAAACGAGCAAGAAACCACCCAGCCTCCAGCAGCGGGGTTTAATTAAATTAATAAACTGAAGGCAGAGCAAGAAACCGCCCAGCCTACGGCTGCGCGGTTTAAATAGTTAACAATTATTCACCGAAGTGGAGGTAAATATCCACCACTTTCCCCGACCCTGAGGTGAATAATTGTTTTAGTATATACCACACAAGCTGAATAACTAGCGGCCCAAAGAGCAACTTTATTTGTGACAATATACCGACGAAAGCCATTTTGTTTTTCTTCGGCTGCTCGGAGGTAAATAGTACTTGGTTAATCACCTCCGAGCTAGCCAATCAGCACGCGCGAAAAGTACTGTTACTGTACTGGTATATTTAACAATTAGACTACGAGCCCAAGTTTTCTACGAGCAGATAGTCAACGAGGGGCGGCCGAGTTGACTATCGCTCATAGAAAACGAGGAGGTGAATAATTGTTAACTATAAGGAGACATCCTGCAGTATGCCCTAGCTGTTGTAATGTTGCTCCCGTCTCTGGAGCCCAAGGTTTGATCAGGCTCTTGTTGATCCATAGCAAAGAGTTCATACCAATTAATTTTCATCCAATCAGAAGAGTTCGAGCTAATTTTATCAGGGGCACCCAACGACAATTTTCGGAAAAATATCTGTTCGGAAGACGATTTGAGATCTGGAATTTTCGGAACATTTGTTGTAAAATTACTTACTTGCCTGCCTCTCCTAGGATTTTCGAACATCTAAAAATTGGTAAAATTGCCCATTTTCAACGGATTTTTACCCTAAAAAGGTCACCTAGAATTTTCGGGAGCCTTTTTTCTGGCTGAAATTTTCGAACAGGTAAGGTTTGATTCCTATAATTTTCGGATCACTGTACTTTCAGCTAGGAAATCCGAACAGATGAAAAATTTATAGGGGATAAAAATATGCCCACATTCACCGTTTAAATACTAACACACGTTTAACAATGCTATGTTTAAGTGGTTTTGAACTATATTCTCGTTGGGTGCCCCTGATTTTATTTCATACAGCTTCCATTCGTACATGTAACACTGCTATCAAGATGTAGGGTTTACCTCTGTGTAAAAACCTGTAAAGTTTCTCTTTGTTTTAAAGCTATTGTTGGGTTAGGTTATATTATGTTGACTCCTTTATTTTCTCTGTTTTACGTCACTGGTGAGTGTTACAGGTTGTTACACCGAGGATGAGCCACGATGTACATGTATCATGTCGATTAAATAAACTCAGTACACTGTTGAACCCTTCGAGAGTGGGCTGGTTGTCTCCGTTGTGTGGCCAAATGTCAGACTGCTTTTAAAGGTGAAGACTGCTGGAAGTCTGTTTTCTCTCAGAAGGAGGCAGGGATTATGAAGGGACACAGGAATAGTTGCATTCGCGACATGTGAAAATGTGGACAGCAAACAAGTAAAAAAAACCTTCATGTAACAATGTAAGACTTAAAATTTCAGACAAGACAAGCCTCTTGGTGTTTTTTTTTTTAATAATTGGCATGTAATATACACATCTATTGAAACATACTCTCAGGTAAATATATTTCTTAATAAATAAAGCAACTCTATAAGAGTACTTAGACTATCAAACAATTCCCATCAATGCAACAATAGAGATGCACTTTTAATAGCCAAGTTATAGGACCTCTTCTTGGCAAGCTAAATTATTTCAGCACCCAGTGTCTGAGATTTCATACAAATGCCACAGCTCAACAAACTTTGCTGTAACATTTTTGATAAAACTTTGCATGACCCAGTCATGCTATTCAAAATCAGCTATGATGGGCTGCAAGATATGCACTTGTCAATGAAACATTTAGAACTGAGCAAAGGGCACAAGTCAAGCTTGACTAGCCTTTATTTTAGATATCCTGCTTTGAAGAATTTCCCCCTTCCCCTCCACAAATGCCCTCCACCTTCCCCCTCCCTCCCTAAAAAAATGAGCATAAGAAATATACGATGTTTCAACATCATCAGCTGTCATTGTCAAGTATATGTGTATATTTCTTTCGCTAGTTTTTGTGTGCTAGAGATGTTATAAGAGAATTTGCTTTGTTGTTCGGCTGGTTTGGTATATTCCTATATAGTTAAAACTCCTGTACACTCTTATACTAGAACAAGCATCAACTATGCAATGCAAAACACACTACAAAAAGACACTTACTTACTTATTCAATTTCTAGCACAGCCATGCTATCAAACTTAGCACAACCATGCTATCAAACACAGTTACGTTAAGTGTGCATCAAAATTCCATGATGCACACTAATGGTTTGAGTAAAGCTGGCTCTACTTTCACATTCACTGGAAATCCTATACAATATAAAAACAACTGATTTGTGATTTTAGCTTTACGTCATTGAGAAATTATGCAGTTAGATGATTTGCACAGCACTCATGACCAAGAAGGAACCTTTGTATTTTTTTCCTACACTCCAAACTTCACCATGCTTCATAACTAGATGACACACACTAAAGCAAGAATCAGTTGTTGAAAGAAGCATTGCATTGTAATCTGTGTGCTACTGAGCTGAGGTAAATATTAAATAAATTTGACTTGATTTATTGACCATGGTGACGCTGAAATAATGTTCATCAAAATATCATTTTAAAATTTGTCCTGTCCATGATAAATCTAGCATAGGATTATTCTTTTTCTACACTGAAAATTTCATGAAAATCTTCATTTAACTCGTGGGCATCAGTGAGTTCTGGAGGCTTGTTATGACCCACAGGATAGATTGTCGTGGCAGTTAAATACTCATCAATTGTTCTGTCCGTGCACCTGGCCACAAATCTTATAAACGGTCTCATATCCCCATGATTGGCCAAATTCAAGTATTCATAGTATTCATGTCGGTCCTGGAACCTGATAATGACAGGCGGAAATCCTGCTCGCATTAAAATAGAATTCATGACGAGCCTACCAGTCCGTCCATTGCCATCGGTGAATGGATGAATGTAGACAAGTTTGTAATGTGCAAGAGCTGCAAATTCAATTGGATGTAATATCTCAGGTTCCCTAGACAACAGCCAGTCATTAAATTCATTCATGTGCTTTTCGACTTCCATCGGACTAGGGGGAACATGGTCCCCAACAAATACCTGGGTATTTCGAAACCTGCCAGCTTCCAATGGGTGCGCATGGCCCAAAACCCGTCTGTGAATTTCGAGAATATCATCCACAGTCAGCTTCTCCTGTTTTTGTAGTAAAGTGCCATTGATAAACTTCAATGCTTCATCAAGTCCCAAGACTTCGTTATGTTCTAAAATACTTTTTCCAGGCACAGCCATTCTTGTTTCAACAACTGCTCTGGTCATAGACAAGGTCATGGTGTTGCCCTCGATAGCATTTGAATGATAGATGTGTTTATAGTAAGCCTCAGTTATGGCTCTTTTCATAGCAAGACTACCTTTGGGAATGCGAAATAGTTCATCTCTCTTGCTATCTATCTTATCAAGCATTTCCTGATCAAGTTGTCGTACTTTTGGTAACGTTCTTCCTCTGTTGGCCATCGCCCTAGAGTTACCCGGACTGACAGCAAGAGCTCTAGTGTAAAGATGCTCAGCATGAATAATGTCATCTTCTTCAAGAAATTCTCCATAATGCAGAAGAATTTCAGGATGATGAGGTGACAAAGCTTCAGCTTGTTTAAACAGTTTTAATGCCTTGTCTCTCTTCCCTTCACTGTTCATTTCCAGAGCAAGTTTGAGTGCATGGAGAGCTTCACCCTGCAAGGGAGCTACAAAAAAACACAAAATATAAAGTAACATATAAATCCAGTATAACCCAAGATGAATCAATGCATGCAAGAATAATTCTTAATATCTGATGTTACATATTTGCATACAGTTCTAAGACATGGTAAATAAACAAAGATGGAAAATTTTAAGCTCGGTAATGAAGTGTGAAAAATAAAATGATCAACATGACATGAATGTGGAATAAAGAAAAAAAATCTGAATCCCCAACAGGAATTGAATCCATGACCTTCCACGCTCATGTCATGTTGATCAACTCACTTTTCACAGTTCTAAAACATGTCATTGAAGATCTATTCCATCAACGTTATCTGGCTGTTTCAAAGCCTGCAAAGCTCAGTTTTTGTAGGGTTGTAAAATATATAACTTTATCATTTTAAATTTAAACTATATACCAGATTCTTGACAAATTGTGTTTCAGATTGACTAGCTTATTTACATGTACTTTGATCAAAATTTCTAAAAAGCTTCAAGAACAAATTCCATATTGATTTTGATTCCTAGACGCAATGTTTGTGTTTGATAATGGTTTTTGTCAATGGTAGGATCGGCCACTTTCTTTCAAGAACAATATAATGCTGCCTTTGTCCACAGATACACCCTATTGAGAAAACAATGGCATCCTCAGACAGGCTCACACTTCTCATGCCAGGCCCTCACTGGCTTGCTTTCTTTGCCGACTCGTCTCTCACAGCTTTGCTTTTGCTCGCATTGCAGGACATGAGGGCTGAAGGCTGGCTAAGAAAACCTGAGTGTAAATCATCTTCAGAGTCATCTGAAAACTGTTTGTCAGCAGATGGATCATGGAGTTCTTAGTTCAGTCATTTGACACTGATTGGTCACTTAAGGACGTTCGCACCCAAAAACTTCCCACGTACAGATTTTTTTAAAACTTGACTGCAGGTAGAAAATGATAAGTTTAGATTAAAAACGTAAACAAAATCGGGGGTCACCAAAATCGTTTTGAAGATAAGGCATAGCACAGACCATAGCAATTCTAGGATTTCCAGTCATTCGAGGCGATTTTGGCCAGATTCATTACTATCGGCATATGTTTAAGTTGAAGAATAATATCTAAGTTATGTGTGTTTAACACAGTATATATAGGCCTATTTTATAGATCTTTATCACATATGTCATTAAATCAGCTAGAATTGGCCTTGACAAATACAACTTTTAAGTCATGCACACCTTTATCCATGTACCAATTCGACCCTATTTGAATAGTATATAGGACAAACAATAAAAACTTCCCACATTCGGATTTTTTATGAACATTATTTCAGCGTCACCATGGTCAATAAATCAAGTCAAATTTATTTAATATTTACCTCAGCTCAGTAGCACACAGATTACAATGCAATGCTTCTTTCAACAACTGATTCTTGCTTTAGTGTGTGTCATCTAGTTATGAAGCATGGTGAAGTTTGGAGTGTAGGAAAAAAATACAAAGGTTCCTTCTTGGTCATGAGTGCTGTGCAAATCATCTAACTGCATAATTTCTCAATGACGTAAAGCTAAAATCACAAATCAGTTGTTTTTATATTGTATAGGATTTCCAGTGAATGTGAAAGTAGAGCCAGCTTTACTCAAACCATTAGTGTGCATCATGGAATTTTGATGCACACTTAACGTAACTGTGTTTGATAGCATGGTTGTGCTAAGTTTGATAGCATGGCTGTGCTAGAAATTGAATAAGTAAGTAAGTGTCTTTTTGTAGTGTGTTTTGCATTGCATAGTTGATGCTTGTTCTAGTATAAGAGTGTACAGGAGTTTTAACTATATAGGAATATACCAAACCAGCCGAACAACAAAGCAAATTCTCTTATAACATCTCTAGCACACAAAACTAGCGAAAGAAATATACACATATACTTGACAATGACAGCTGATGATGTTGAAACATCGTATATTTCTTATGCTCATTTTTTTAGGGAGGGAGGGGGAAGGTGGAGGGCATTTGTGGAGGGGAAGGGGGAAATTCTTCAAAGCAGGATATCTAAAATAAAGGCTAGTCAAGCTTGACTTGTGCCCTTTGCTCAGTTCTAAATGTTTCATTGACAAGTGCATATCTTGCAGCCCATCATAGCTGATTTTGAATAGCATGACTGGGTCATGCAAAGTTTTATCAAAAATGTTACAGCAAAGTTTGTTGAGCTGTGGCATTTGTATGAAATCTCAGACACTGGGTGCTGAAATAATTTAGCTTGCCAAGAAGAGGTCCTATAACTTGGCTATTAAAAGTGCATCTCTATTGTTGCATTGATGGGAATTGTTTGATAGTCTAAGTACTCTTATAGAGTTGCTTTATTTATTAAGAAATATATTTACCTGAGAGTATGTTTCAATAGATGTGTATATTACATGCCAATTATTAAAAAAAAAAACACCAAGAGGCTTGTCTTGTCTGAAATTTTAAGTCTTACATTGTTACATGAAGGTTTTTTTTACTTGTTTGCTGTCCACATTTTCACATGTCGCGAATGCAACTATTCCTGTGTCCCTTCATAATCCCTGCCTCCTTCTGAGAGAAAACAGACTTCCAGCAGTCTTCACCTTTAAAAGCAGTCTGACATTTGGCCACACAACGGAGACAACCAGCCCACTCTCGAAGGGTTCAACAGTGTACTGAGTTTATTTAATCGACATGATACATGTACATCGTGGCTCATCCTCGGTGTAACAACCTGTAACACTCACCAGTGACGTAAAACAGAGAAAATAAAGGAGTCAACATAATATAACCTAACCCAACAATAGCTTTAAAACAAAGAGAAACTTTACAGGTTTTTACACAGAGGTAAACCCTACATCTTGATAGCAGTGTTACATGTACGAATGGAAGCTGTATGAAATAAAATCAGGGGCACCCAACGAGAATATAGTTCAAAACCACTTAAACATAGCATTGTTAAACGTGTGTTAGTATTTAAACGGTGAATGTGGGCATATTTTTATCCCCTATAAATTTTTCATCTGTTCGGATTTCCTAGCTGAAAGTACAGTGATCCGAAAATTATAGGAATCAAACCTTACCTGTTCGAAAATTTCAGCCAGAAAAAAGGCTCCCGAAAATTCTAGGTGACCTTTTTAGGGTAAAAATCCGTTGAAAATGGGCAATTTTACCATTTTTAGATGTTCGAAAATCCTAGGAGAGGCAGGCAAGTAAGTAATTTTACAACAAATGTTCCGAAAATTCCAGATCTCAAATCGTCTTCCGAACAGATATTTTTCCGAAAATTGTCGTTGGGTGCCCCTGATAAAATTAGCTCGAACTCTTCTGATTGGATGAAAATTAATTGGTATGAACTCTTTGCTATGGATCAACAAGAGCCTGATCAAACCTTGGGCTCCAGAGACGGGAGCAACATTACAACAGCTAGGGCATACTGCAGGATGTCTCCTTATAGTTAACAATTATTCACCTCCTCGTTTTCTATGAGCGATAGTCAACTCGGCCGCCCCTCGTTGACTATCTGCTCGTAGAAAACTTGGGCTCGTAGTCTAATTGTTAAATATACCAGTACAGTAACAGTACTTTTCGCGCGTGCTGATTGGCTAGCTCGGAGGTGATTAACCAAGTACTATTTACCTCCGAGCAGCCGAAGAAAAACAAAATGGCTTTCGTCGGTATATTGTCACAAATAAAGTTGCTCTTTGGGCCGCTAGTTATTCAGCTTGTGTGGTATATACTAAAACAATTATTCACCTCAGGGTCGGGGAAAGTGGTGGATATTTACCTCCACTTCGGTGAATAATTGTTAACTATTTAAACCGCGCAGCCGTAGGCTGGGCGGTTTCTTGCTCTGCCTTCAGTTTATTAATTTAATTAAACCCCGCTGCTGGAGGCTGGGTGGTTTCTTGCTCGTTTACTAATCCCGAACCTCCGCGGATGATGTCATCATCAGCCAATTACAGGCCATTTCTCAGCTCTTTCTTCACACCTTCCCTCAGCAGAGTTTTGTCTAGTTAGCGAATTAAATACATTGTAAACTTGCGGTTAGTTGGAGAGGAATGTTTATTTGGTCAAAATTGGGCCAAAACCCCTCGGAGATGCAGGTCAAGGCATTTGCAAGGAAAAAGAATAACTTAGAGTTAAGAGTACTGTAACTTAGGACCAGTTGCTGGCTACTAAGGCTGAAATTATCCAGAGTTAAGCTGTATTTTCGTTTTGCTTGCATGTTCACTTTCGAGGAGATTATTCAATGCACTAAAGAAGGTATTACGTCTGGCGTCAGCTATGGACTGCGCTGACGGTGATAAACAAAATCGTGTTTACTGGAATGCCCTAACGGTGATAATTAAGATCGTGTTTGGCTTCGCCAGAAGCAATGGTGGGGTTTTCTGGGAAAAAAAAACCTCGGCTTTGAACATACGCAAATATATATTCGTTTTAAAGGTCAATTATGACGCCTTTTCTCCTTCGAGCTAGGTAAACAAATTCTCCGATTACAAATCACGCAACCACGCTATACAAAGAATGTGAAAATCTCTTACAACCCAGGCACTGAGCCAACTTTGAATCACGCAATCTCCGGCTATTGTTTCCAATCTTTTAAATTGTTTCCGGGTAATGTTTTTCTCGAAAAACGTTGTTGCTAAATATTACGTAATGTTTTTGTGAGCGCAAAAGAGTTAAAAGAGAGCGGTTTTAAGTGTTCTTAAACTTCTTGTTTTTTAGTTTTGTCGGTGAGCAGACCCAAACTCCCACTCGGCCAATTGTTGTCACTGGATGATGTCATCATCAGCCAATTACAGGCCATTTCTCAGCTCTTTTCGTCATATCCTCCCTCAGGAACATTTTGTCAAGTTAGCAAATTAACTATTCAGACAGAACATGGCCGTCTGTGAGAAATGTTTATTTGGTCAAAATTGGGCCAAACTCCGTTGGAGACGCACATCAGGACATTTGCAAGGATAAAGAGTGTTACTTAGGACCAGTTGCTGGCTACCAAGGCTGAAATTATCCAGAGTTAAGCTGTATTTTCGTTTTGCATGCAAAACAGAAGATTTTGTAATCTGGAATTTTTGTTTCTGTTCACTTTCGAAGGGAACATTCAATGCGCTATAAAGGTATTACGTCTGGCCATGGAAC
>JAHPZR010019540.1:35000-47581 GCA_019787425.1 Platygyra sinensis
TGAAGAACGTTTAAAGAATTGTTTGTGCATGATTTGATCTGTGAGTGAAACTTACGAACGCTGCAATACTTGATTGAAATTACTTTGTCAGTGAAGAGTCAAAGTATACTGTACAGTTTTAGTAATCGTGTATGTATAGCGTACCGCTTAAGGTAGTCTGTTTTGTTTACTGTTTGTTCGTCTGGTTACGAATTACATTGTAGGAATATGCCTAAATGGAATAGCTTTTAAATTTCATAATACGTGCCCTCTTTGTCTGAGACCATTTCGAGTTACAAACGTTTTTTACCTGTCCGAAAATAACGGCTACCCGAAAGTAGCGGCTACCCGTAAGTAGCGGCCCCTTTTGCCGGCAAAATTCGAAAGTAACGGGGGCCGTTACTTTCGGAATTCTACGGTACATGAAATACAACCACCCACCCTTTGAACCAGTTCTAAACACATACAAAACATTTTATAAAGCACTGTTAATTATTTCCATTTGCAGCTGCCTTTTTCATTGACAAGGGAAAAAAAATACTTCTCTTGCTCTCTTCTGAAATCAATATGGGATGACAATTTTCTTTCATCTCATCTAAAAAAACTGTAGGAGAAAGCTGCCTTTCATGAACCACTTCCGTGGAGCGGACATTAACGTCTGATAGTTGCCCTAGGGCATTCTTTTGACAGATAGTACCCACGCGAGATCGTACCACGTGATCAGTTTTGACCAATGACGACAAAGGGAAATTTAGTGGTGGACTATAAATAAACAATAGCCTCCATTTGGGGCGAAAATATGCTAGCATATTTGTCCGCGGACATTATCTGTTCCGAGAAGCGAACAATTTGATCTTCTTAAAACTAGCATATTTGCCCTGGAAGCTTCGCTTCTCAGGGAAATATTTGTTTTAAGAACATAAAATTTCCGTGGGGTAACTATCAGCCGATAGTTCTTAATCTTCTTAGGAATGTGTCTGAATGTTTTTGAGAAACTTGAGAAAAATGAGAAAGCATCACCATTTTGAAGGCGACCTCCAGGCATTGCACAGTGATAACTGATAGTGTACGATAGCTCAGCCAATCGTATTGCAGCATTTATATAGTGCATAGAATAGAATTCTAAAAGTGTGTGACAGTTACCAAGTTATAATTAAAACCAACTTGGAAAATAGACAACATTCGCATAAAAAATTGTGTGCAATGAACAAATAACATTTTCTGATAAAATTATATCAAACTTACTAGCTACTGAAAATCCTACCTAACTAGAAGACTATGTACATTTTAAAATCAATATGGGCATGCCAAAGAACTTTCTAACAGTACACGAAATGAACTTATGATTTCTAATCCCATCCGTTCTAAACTGTTCTTAGAATTTATGTCATGATTTAGTTTCTTTATTTCAAGTAACAACCACTAGGCTTGGGTTTGGTCAATAAGCACTTTATGACTGGCCCCAAGGGAAACAGTGAGTTTTTGTTTCCCCAAAAACCTCAATGTTTTCCGAGGTGAAGCCGAGGAAAACATTGACGTCGAGGGGAAACAAAACTCATTGTTTCCAGCGGGATCAGTCATTAAGTGTTTTTGTTATACTCCCAACTCAAAACTGGAAAAAAAAACTGTAAAGAAATTGTTTGCTTTACGCTGGCTGGCTCACAAATTTGCAGCGGTTTCAAGGCGCACGACCTGATCACATGCGAGTTGAAAGTTCATGTTGTTGTTTCCCTAGGGAGTTAGTGACTTTTGTTCGCCCTAGAGAGTTAGTGAGTTTAGATCCACGACACGTGATGCGTTCTCCTCCAATTGGAAAACGTAAAAATTTTTGAGTTGGGAGGTATAACATACCTGACTTCAAAAGGTGAATTTAGTTTGCAATAATGCTTCAGAGTGATTCTACAGTGCATGTAGTAGGCAAGAATGAAATATTTGCTAATCTGTCATTGGACTATTTTTATTAGTATCCTCTAGGCGTGTTCATGTACAGAGAAGTATTGTGAACGTCTTCATATTATCATGATATGTACTGTGGCATTGGTGTATTGTTACACCATGGGAAGGAATTCAATGTTTGAATCATCCAAATAACGAAAACATATTTATGTTTAACCAAAAACAATCAACATAACAAGTCCTGAAATATTGTTAAAACATGATTAAATGTGCAGTTCCAGAAAATATCCATACTTCCCCCACAGAAGGGATTGGAATTTCCAAAGGGGTGGGAGAGGGGTCTTAAAAAAAATCTCTTCCATTGGGGAGGTATGGACATTTTCTGGAACCACAGAAATCAATAGATAAGAACTTCAACAGGAGCAATAAAGAAATTGTTATCTTCTTTGGATAAAATGAAGCAATAACCCAGAAGTTTATATTTGGGATGGTTAGTTATTAGGAGAATATCTGTGCCTTAGATTTTTTTTTTTGGGGGGGGGGGGGGGATCTTTTCAGGTGGGCTTACATTGTATTAAATTGGAATCCTACAATACATGTATTTCTTTACATATATTTTACAACAACAAATTTTCTATCGATATCAGAAATCCCTTAGAAATATAATAGATTCTTACAGTAAAATACTGTACTACCATGAAGTTTGCAAACAACTGATATAGCAGTCACTATTCCTTAAAACTGTACCAGTAAACAGGGGTTGGTGTCTTTTGACGAGAGGGGAGGTTTGGTTGGGAGAACTCTGAAGACTGCTAATTTCAAATCTAAAAATAATTAAAGGAGTAAACATTGAAAACTGAAATGATTTCCATCATACATTCATTACAAAAAGGTAACAAAATTATCAAGTTTTAAATATTGTTCACCAATTGTTTTGAAAAGAAGAATTCATCCTTGAACTCTTTTGTGTTTTGCATTCGAAATTTCACTTAACAAATAAAGAAGCCTAAGCTGTGTATTACACTGTGATAAAACACGATGGTCATTTGAGAACTTGAGGGAAATGTAGAAAACACGAGCCGCAGGTGAGTGTTTTCTACATTTCTTGAGTGCTCTCAAATGACCGGAGTGTTTTATCACAGTGTAATACACGGCTTAGGCTTCTTCATTTGCTTTAAAATATAGATTTTACATGTGCAAAACAATAAAACACGCTTTTCCATGTTTTATACTCTGATAAAACATGGGTTTTTGACCAGTCAGAGTGCATGCAGGGTCCTATCTATATTATAAAATAATAGACTGCTGGCAGTCTGTTTTTCTCTCGAAATTTCAGCAGGGATTATGAGGAGAGACTATTTAGCCTAAAGGAGAATGGGATGAGACATGGGCGCGGCACGCACATACGACCCTGTCTAGCCTTCTTCTCTACACGGCCAACGCAATTTGCGTTCGCGATGACTAAACGCTCGTTCTAGTGACCCTTAGAGAAAAAACCGGCTGCCAGCAGACTATAAAATAAACATAGCACTGAATTCTTAAGTCACCTCCTTTCCCTTGATATGAAGCTATTTTTAAGCACCCGTGATTTATAAAACTGTGTGTTAAGGAAGATATATGATTGGGTTATTGACTAAGTGTGAGGTCAAGATGCTGGATATTTGGGTGTTTATGGACTGAGATGAAGTCAAGGTCCCTATAAACGCGCGAAGAAGAAACCTATATCCGGCCACCTTGACCGAAAAAAGCTTGGTCAATAAAGGATTTTATTATTTCACTTTAGAGAGAATTTTTCTCACGCGGGACACAGCAGGTAATCCTGAGTGGGCAACATAGCTCCATCTTGCCAAACATTGAGTAGCCAATACACAGCAGGACGATTTGGTATTCTTACTTTGCCTGCCCAAGGCGCAAGCCAGTAATAACAAATTGTTACGTCTACTGCCTTGCATACTTTAGATACAGAGTAAATTTAAACAACATGAATCATAAAATCCTCAAAAAGAACTCTGACAGTCTAACATCCCACATCATTACCCCGGGACGCACACCATCAAATCGGACAAAAAAAGCCAAATGGACCGCCCCCCAAAAGAACGACGCTGCAACAAAGACGACTGACCAAAAAAGCCGAAACGCAGCCAGAACGGAACTTCAACATAAGAAACGCACATGACCGGACACGTAAATGTTTCATCTTGCGGGCCGGTTTTACCGCTGTTTGTCCCTGGCAAAAACTAGATTGCCCACATTTCTCCTGTTAGTAACATATTACAAAATTGAAAATAGACTAAATTTCAATACTGACTAACTGCTCTGTGCCTGTATGAGCAAAAATCTTCTCGGCGCATGATTAACAGGCTACGTCCTTTCATCTTCATTATAATATTAGTTATGTATAAAAGATGAGTTACTGTAATTCTGTATATCTTTTGTTACCGCCTTTGTCGATATAAAACATGCAATGGGGCATTTTCATTTCTCCAGTCTTAAACTGAAATGATAATTTTTCTGGTAAATTAAGTTATTGAATGTTATCATACAATCCTGGCAAGGGAGTCTTCCAAGCTTTTGTATTAACCTGAACAGTGACAGAGAAAAAAAAAAAAAGGGGGGGGAGAACACACCAAATTTATAAATACAGAGAAAACCACATAATAATCCTGAGGGTATGGCACAGTCCATGCCGTAATCTCACAAACTCGTTAACTACTCGGGAAAATAATGTAAAGCCATAAGAGCTGACCAACACGTACCTACAGGTCATATCGCATATCAAGAAAGCACATTACGTAATATTCAGCGTCTCCTGATCATCTTGTTTCGAAAGCAAAAGCCCTTGGCGGTTCATAAAAGGGGAAATGACAGCTTGTCTTGGACATACTCAATTAAGATAGAACCTGCTGTTTGATGTAACTCACTGACTCTCCAAACAGTTCGGCTAAACACCATTATGGAGCGATGGTATCATGGTGGTGTTCGGACTGAGTGACGCGTCACAATCACTCATAGGTATTGACACAGTTATGAAGATCAGTTCAACTAGCTGTTATTCTGACCTGGGTTGTGATCAAACATGGACATTGCTCCTTTGCCCTGTTACAGGAATATGTACAAAATTGTGAACCTTGAAGCTCCTGTGGTAGATGATGCGGTCAAGTGAGGGGTTTGTTCTGGTGACAATACTGAGTTGAAATGCTTGCCATCATGGGGTGTGTAAGTGATGTGCGATTGTAACAAACCTCTAGTAGGAGCGCTTCCTAGGTGCGGTGGGGTCTGGGGGGATGAAACATGACTCAGGTCAGCTGCAAACAGTGACATGTTCAAAAGATCTCGAAACTCAACGGTGGAGTATGAGGAAAAAACACTTAATTTGAAGATTTATTTAGAATCTACTTGGTCTGGGCAGAGTCTGTCCTCGACAAGGTATCCCGCGAGCTAACCAAAATTCATGAACCTGACCTCAACTGTGTTTTGGTATGTACTCCCATACAGACCTCCACTGCTCGATAAAATAAGAGCAATGTTACACAGCATTGAGCATAATTTGAATTGTTACCTGGGTGTAGTGGTAACTTTGGGTTTTGAATCCTTTAATTTGCAATTTTTCAGTTTTCCCTTTTTTTTTCCACATATGTTCCATACACGTGTTGTTTCTCACTCTTTGCATGTTAACTAAGAAGACAACAAGCATAATGCAAAATAGTGCCTGCAGAAACTAGGCATTTTCTTGTATGCTTCACAGGTGTTTATTGGTATTATGCTTCTGATCAAACTATTGCTATGTGTTGTGTTTGGGAAATAGTGGGGAAAGGATGGGAGGGGGCCTTACTCCTCCGGGGCGCCCACCAGACGAAGATTTACGCTTCACTGTCCTACTCTTTAGGACAACTTTTTCTGTTTTTGTCTTTTTCTCATCTTCACTCAAGCCTCTTGTTGAGTGTTGAATTGAATCTCTGCTGCTCACATACAGATTGATTAAAATTTGCACGTTGGCTTGTGTAAAAATACACACCGTGTAACGCAGGGCTAGAATGTCAATATGCATAAATTAGCATCATCTATTAACACAAAACCCTGGAGTGGCACCGAGCCGCATTCCAGGTCACTAAATCTAGCTCCACCAAATGATCCATGGTTTTGTTTATGGTGTCAGCACAGTGCTTTTGATCGGTCTTTCCCATTGTAGGATCCTGTCACGCAACGTAATGTTAACAAAAGTGGTGTGAATATTACATGAAGTGGTAAAGGAGCTATATCTGTGATATAGCCAGTATTTTTTTGTAAAACGACTTCACTCATTGGGGTTGCAAAAATTAACGGTCTGAAAAAAAATCAGGCTATCCTGTTTTGAGTCGTCAGTGACCGCGCCACGTGTAAGTCAAGTAAGTCTGTAATCATTGGTGATTCATGATCTTTTTTTCCCTTGCAGTTTTACATAATCCCAGGCAGATTTCATTTAAGGGCAAGGCCCCTGGGTAAATGCCTGGGCAGTTAGGACTGCATCTTAATTTTGCCCTGCAAGGTTTTGGCCATCTAAAAATGATTGTTTATTGGCTGTTTAAAGAAGCTCACCATAACAATACAAGACAAGAAATACATCAAAAAGTCCTGGTCTGACTTGCGAAATACAGCTTGCCGCCATTGCCTGAAAATGTTATACCAAAACTCACAATACACCATGCTGCTCATTTTTCCTTAAATTCCTTTATAACTTGTCAGCCCCGATCAGCTACGCAAGAAGCCGGAGGCAAATTATATACATTGTATCAATAATCTACCTCTCATTTTTTTCGTCATCCTTTAGTCCTCGTGAACATTCTTTTTACTTTGCTATTTTGATGCCCTGTTGAAGAACAAGAGTTGAGAGACTAAACCAGGTCATCAGAACCTACGCTTTGGTACAGCTAGTAGCCACTAATCCCTACAATGTACGCACCCACTCGTAAGAAGATGGAAAGAATGTACTTACATGACCTATGTGAACAGAACTTGTAATAGACATCTGGATATATATGATGGCTTAGCATTCCCTGAATGACTCTTGTCAGAGTGCGCTTCGGATTCAATGGTATAAAAGTCATCCTTTTGTCTGAAAAAAATCTCGTATACTTAATTACAGTTATTATTGTAGGGACTCTCAAGTTAGTACCCTGCTGTGATTGGTCTGCAGTTTAGTTGATTTGTTTGTCTACTGTCCAGCTTTGCTCGAAAGATTTTAAAGCTGTTTTTGGTTGCCGAGGAATGGGTTTCACCATGATTTATTGGACCAATGTGTGTCTTACCTTAACTTTACTAGCGAAGTTTTAAGTTTAAAACTTTCTTTTTTTTTATACCTCTAAATTTGTGTATGTACAGTGAAACTGTTTGTTCGTGGGGTTTGCATGCCATTTTGTCAATATGTGTCCCACAATGTTTGGTATTGTTGGATTGGCAGTTTGCCTCCGAAGCGAGTGTGTGATTCCAAAATTTCAATTTTGTTGCCCTCGAGGCAAACAGTTTTTTCCATAGTGTAAAGTATTGTGAAGTTTAATTAAACACTGTTCAGCGTTTGTCTCAAAGAATACAGTCTTCATCGAGCCTAACACCAAAACTACACAAGAATTACAGTCCACATGGCTGTAAGGGGGTTTAAAAAATTAATTCTAATCAACCACCATGATGCAATTTCTTAGCATGGAAGTGCAGAACCCTGTTTGGGTTTTTCCCCCCATCCCAACAAACTCCCGTGGTGAAAGCCGCAGGATTGTCCATTACAATAACATCTTCCATCACAGACTGGATTCCCACACAGATGTCTAACGAGCCTTGTAAAACTTTCTTTCTGCGAAAGAAATGCAAATCAATTCAAGATCGCATTCTAATTTAGAAGGGGCCTTTCCAAAATATTAAAGTTATCAACAACCAAAATGGCTATTGAGAAGTTAATACAAGTGTAGTTTACAGTTTGATGCGTCACCGTTGTCCCTTCACCCGATGGAAGGCCTTTCTTGGCTATGGTTCCGTAACTCAGATTTGATGTTGTATTTATCCTACTGGAGCTTTCGTGACATAAAAATGAACCATAGAGGTGATCAACTCCCCACTCTAGACACGATAATGATAGTTTCAAAAGTTGTGCCAGAAAGATTTTCATGAGTTAGAAGATGATTCTGCAGGTGGACGGAAAGTTTTCTTTCCATGTGAATTGCAAGTTCTGGTCATCACAATGAACGGTTATATTGTTTGAGCGCTGGTGACAGGGAGCTTACGCTGGGGTAACTTATGGCGTTTTGCAAGGATAGAGCGCACTTGCTCGTACTTAGTTTTCTCAGAAAGTTTGGGTCCTTTGGTTTTAAAAACCTTGGGCAACATACCCTAAGACACTACTCCCACAAATTCGCACTAGTCTAGTTGGAGTAGCGAACCGATAGTGTTCTTTTTCCCTAGTGTTTTTGGTTTTCCCCTGCCCCGGAGGCGAGCCCCCGGACCGCCATTTCCAACTGCAAGGAACTTTCAGAATTTGAAGAGTAGCACCGAACGGGTTTGAGGTGAAGATGAAAGCATATTTCCTGATTTCGTACCCTGTGACAAACCAGAGGGGAAATTACATTTTTCCTACTTTGAAACAGAGATAATGCGGCAATCTATTTGTCAGAGTTCTTTTTTGAGTTATCATTTTAAAATTTACTCTGTATCTAAAGTATCAAGGCAGTAACAATTTGTTATTTACATGGATTGCGCCTTGGGCAGGCAAGAAAGGAAACCAAATCGCCTGCTGTGATTGGGCTACTCAGTTGGCAAGATGGAGCTATTTGCCCCCACTCAGGATTACCTGCTGTGTCCCGCGAAAAATTTCTCCTAAAGTGAAATAATTCAAATCCTTTATTTTGACCAAAGCTTTTGTTCTGGGGCGGGCAATGGTCGGGCCGGATATAGGTTCTTCTTTTCGGGGTCGCGTTCTATATGGAGGCCTTGACTTCATCTCAGTCCATCAAATCAGACCCAAATATCCAGCCATCTTGGACCTCACGACTTTAGTCCATAAACCCAATCCTATCTTATCTTCCTTGAACACATTCGTTTTTATATAATCACGGGTGCGTGTTAAAATAAGCTTCATATCAAGCGGAAGGGAGGTGACTTGAAAGAATTCTGTGCTACTGTTTATTTTTATAGTCCTGCTGGCAGCCGGTTTTTTTCCTTCTAAGGGTCCACTAGAACGGAGCGTTTAGGAGTCATCTGCGAACGCCAAATTGCGTTCGAGCCTGGATGCGTAGAGATAGAAGGCTAGACAGGGTTCGCTATGGTGCGTGCCGGCGCACTCGATGTCTCATCCCATTCTCCTTTAGGCTAAATAGTCTCATCCTCATATCCCTGCTGAAATTTCGAGAGAAAAAACAAACGTGCCAGCAGTCTATTTATTTTATATAGATAGGACCCTGCATGTGCAAGCTCTGATCTGGGTCAAAAGCCTCATGTGTTATCCAGAGTATACTAAAACATAGAGAAAAGCGTGTTTTATTGTTTTGCACATGTAAAATCTATATTTTTAAAGCCAAATGAAGAAGCCTAAGCCGTGTATTACACTGTGATAAAACACTCCGGTCATTGAGAGCACTCAAGAAATGTAGAAAACACTCACCTGCGGCTCGTGTTTTCTACATTTTCCCTCAAGTTCTCAAATGACCATCGTGTTTTATCACAGTGTAATACACAGCTTAGGCTTCTTTATTTGTTAAGAGAAATTTCGAATACAAAACACAAAGAGTTCAAGGAATGAATTCCTTCTTTTTCAAACAATTGGTGAACAATATTTAAAACTTGATAATTTTGTTACCTTTTTGTAATGAGGAGAGACTATTTATGCCTAAGGAAATGGGATGGAGACATGGGGCGCGCGGGCACGCACATACGAACCCTGTCTAGCCTGTCTTCTCCTACAGCTGCCACCGCAATTTGCGTTCGCGTGACTAAACGCTCGTTCTAGTGACCCTAGAGAAAAAAAAAAAAACCCACCGGAAAAAACCTCTGGCTTGCCACAGATATAAAATAAACATAGCACTAGAATTCTTAAGGTCACCGGTCCTTTCCCCTTTGATGATTAAAGCCTATTTTTTAGCACCCGTTTATTTATAAAAACTGTGTTAAGGACGATATTATTGGGTTATTGACTAACAGTGTTGAGGTCAAGATTTGCTGATATTGGGTGTTTATTATGGAACTGAGAATTGAAGTCAAGGTCCATAAACGACTCGGAGAAGAAACCTATAATCCGGAGCACCTTGAACCGAGAAAAGCTTGGTCAATAAAGGAGTTTATTATTTCACTTTAGGAGAAAATTTTTCTCGCGGGGACATCAGCAGGTAATCCTGGAGTGGCAACATAGCTCCATCTTGGCCCTGAACTTGAGTATCCAATCACAAGCAGGCTATTTGGTTCTTTCTTCTTCCTGCCCAATCCGCCATTTATGAAAACAAATTTTTACTTACTGAACTAACTAACTCTTACTTGGGCCTTCACTAATTACTTTAGGATACCAGAGTACAATTTTAAAAAATGATAACCTCAAAAAGAACTCTGAGACAACTAGAGTTAAAGCCACATTATCTCTGTTTTCAAAGAGGAAAAATGTAATTCCTCTGGTCGTCCAGGGTATGAACGAAATCAAGAAATATGCTTCATCTTTCACATGCAAACCGGTCCTTCAATATTCCTTTGAAAAGTTCCTGCAGTTGGAATGGCGGCTCCGTGAAAACCAAAATGAGAAAGAACACCATGGTCCGCTACACTCCAAATGTTGTGGAATTTTGTGGAGTATTGCAAAGGTTTTAAACCAAGGACACAGACACTTTTGAAATACGGAAGCAGTGCTTGTACTTGCAAACGCCATACGTACCGCCACTAATCTCCCTGCTCACTCAACAACTATCCGTTATTGTGAGACGCAGACTTGCAAATTCACGGGCTGGAAAGAAAACTTTCCTGCCGTTCCTCCTGTCAGAAAAAGTCCTTTAACTCATGAAAAATCCTTCATGCAAAACTTTGAAGCTATCTTTAATGTCTAACGTGGGGAGTTGATCCGTTAGTGGTTCATTTTTTTTTACGAAAGCTCAGGTAGTACAAACAACATCAAACTCGGAGTTGACGGACATAGGCAAGAAAAGGGGCCTTCCATCGGGTGAAGTGCCAAACGGTCCGGCCTCAAGACTGTACTAAACAACTGTTAACCTTGCTCAATCGCCATTTTGGGTTTTGATAAAACTTTAAATATTTTGGAAGGGCCGCTTACTATAATATAATGGATTTGAACATGATTTTGATTTCATTGCGAAAGAAAAGCTTTACGAAGCTGTAGACTATGTGGGGAATCCAGTCCCGGGGATGTTATTATGTTATGTGTAATGGACAACATGCGGGGCTTTCAGACCATGGGAGTTTTTGTGGAAACCCAGTTGCACTATCATGCTAAGAAATTTGCGGTGTTGATAGATTTACTTTTTTAAAGAAACCCCCTTACAAAGCCCTTGGATGTTTAATTCTTCTGAGTTGTTGTTTTAGGTCGGATGAAGACGTATTTTTGAGACAAAGTGAACAGTTTTTTTAAATTAAACTCCCAATATTACATATGTGAAAAACTGTTTGCTCAGGCAACAAATTGAAATTTGGAATCGCTACAACTCGCTTGGAGCAAACTGGGCCGAATCAAAATACCAACAGTGTGTGACAGATAATTGCAAATGGCATGCAACTAACAAGACAGATTTTTCACTGTAATACACAATTTTAAGGGAGGTACAAAGAAAGTTTTAAAAAAAAAAAATACTTGAGAACTTTCTGTAAAGTTAAGACGCACTTTGGGGTCAATAAATCATGAAACATTTCGGCAACAAAAACAGCAGCTTTAAAAATTTTTTAGCAAGCTGGACAGTAGAGAAACAAATACAACTAAAGATCGAACCAATCACGGGAGGGGCATGGTGACTGGAACTGCAGAGTACAATAATACTTTAATTAAGTATGAACGATTTTTTTTCAGGCCAAAGGATGACTTTTAATACCATTGATTCCGAAGGACTGAAAGAGTATTCCCAGGAATGCTAGCGAACACATATCCAGGTATGTCTTACAAGTTCCAAGGATAATGTAGACCATTCTTCTTTCCATTCTAGACGGTGGTACTTGAGGATGGGCTAGCTTTACAAAGGTATTCTGACTGTTAGTCTCTTCACGTCTTTTTCCCTTCAACCGAGGGCACAATTAGCCAAGTCAAAGAATGTCAGAGACTAAAAAGGATGACGAAAAAAAAATGAGGTATATTTAGTATACAATGTATAATAATGCCAGCTCGGCTTCTTTGTATGATCTGCTTAGCAAGTTATAAAGGAATTTTAGAGAAAAATGAGAGCATTGGTTTATTGATGAGTTTTTGTTAACAGATTTTCAGCAATGGGGCAACTGATTTTCGGCAGGTCAAGGACCAGCACTTTTTGATGTGAAGCCCTTCTTTAACAGACAAACAATCATTTAGATGGCCAACACTTGCAGTGCAAAAAAATAACAATGGTCCTCACTGCCAGTCATTTCACCAGGTGCCTTGCCTTACAAATGAATCTCTGGATTATGTAAACTGCAAATAAAAAAATATCATGAATCAACATGATTACAGACTTGAGGTCAGCTGAGACAAAACATTAGCCTGATTTTTTTTCAGGTTCATTTTTGTC
>JAHPZR010019541.1:0-24338 GCA_019787425.1 Platygyra sinensis
GCAAAAAAGGAAAGATTGGTGGGCGAGGTTTTTGGATAGCTTAAATAATGTTAGAAAGCGAACACTGCTGCTGTGGGTAATGTAAAATAGATTCTGAGGTGTCCAGAAAAGAGGATAAATGTCACGAATTGAACGAGGGTCTTACAAAGCGGCAGTAACAGGCAGACAGATTCCCAAAACCTGCAGGAATCGGAAGTCAAGAAGTTTTAGCGTGGCGGTTGCAAATAGCCAATCAACGTAAAAATACTTCACAGTGAAACGTTTACTTATTGCCAGAAATTCCCAAACTCAACCACCCGAGCTGTTCGCTCAAACGAATAGGACAGAACCGGAGGACATGTACATAATTATCTCTGAGGCAATTCCAAATTCAGAGCAGAATTTGGTGTACTGTGCAGCAGTTTGGAGGGCCATGATTTTAATAGAGCCATTTGTCCAACCACATAAACAAATCTGTGACCGTGAGCACACATCATAGCTATGTTTGGCACGATATGTGTACTAAATAGCGCGGGCTAAAACTGTTTTTTTATTTGCAAAGATGGAGCGTGGCAGTTTTATCACAGCAATGCAACGAATCCGATCGGATCTACGGTTATTTCTTTATCACATACATGTATTTCTCTAGCCGGCTTGCTGACTTTCTTGTGGGTGATACACCTGAATGTCGGGCACAGTAGTAATATTTTTCTCTGCCATGAAGGTAAGGAGTGTGTTTGTAAACAGCCTTCATACATGAGAAGCCCATCATATTTTGCCACCCTCCTTCAAACTCCGTATTTTTATTATTCCATGGTACATGTCGTGGGTTTTCTCCAACATTTTGAGCTAGAGAGGCCATCGAATTGTGAAATTAATCACAGAGTATGGCGCTGAAGAGTTCACGAGTGCTGTTGTTCCATGTGTCACTCTCAAAGAAGTAGCCCATGGAATGGTTTGTCTGTCTGAGTCACACCAGGGGGTAAATTTTCATGACGTCACCTGTGCGCGACGCTATTGACCAATTTGAGGGATTATTGATCCCTGCAACTAGTCACAGAAATCAAACCAGCTTAATTCATGGGACTTGTTGCAGGGACCGAAAATGTTGTCCCTGCAACTAGAATTTTGATGCCGAATACAAGTACACACTAGGGTACTGGTCCCAAAGCAAGTCCCTACAACTACACTAGTCCCCTAGTGTGTTCTGACCTTTAGCAGTGCACCCCTCCTTGGTATAATACTGGATCTGCCCCTGTACAGTGACTCAAAGTCTTAGTTTAGCCAATGAATATGAACAACTTTCTCACTTTTCTCCCAGAAAACACTTGTTGTGACAAACAAACATTACGTTTAGTCCCGGCATCAAACAAGAACCATGTAGGAATAAAAACAGTATTTTGACATAGCTACATGCTAGTGCATGCTCTGATTGGCTAATATTGTATGAAAAAGAAATGGATGGTTCACCTATAGAGATGGTTCAGGTTGACGTCAGATAATTTACAAAAACTTACATTTAGAGGACACTTTTGTGGACCTTGCGCGTTGCCATGGTAACTGATATGACGTCACAAGTAGCCTTAAAGTATAGCCCATCAACAGATTTGCAAGGAGACATATAGTTTTTTCCACACCATTACATTTCCTTCTTTGTAGTCTCCCATCGTTTCACAAACGCTACAGCAACGAAAAACCCTTTCGAGCCTCCTTAACTAGACGAGGGCTGCTTGTAGTTGTTGGCTTTTCAGAAAATATGGGCTTACTGTATTTTGCGAAACGAAACGAAACGAACTGTCCCGAGAATAGTGAGCGTTCTGTCAGGCAAAATTTAATTTAGCATTTCAGCCTAGCCTTAGTGTGTACCTTGGATAACAGTTTTTGTTAAAGAAAGAAAGGAAAAAAAGGATGTAATAGCAAAGTAAGATAATCCATATTTTTTTTAAACTAATTTTTGCACCTATAAATATTGCTGCGTTAAACTTTATGTAGTCAATTTTACTATCACTTATTATTCAGTGAAGTGCGAAAATTTGTAAGCCAGTTAAGGTTTACTATACAAACTGTTTGAGGTTACTGTTGTTACCGTTGAGCTTGCTGTCGATTGTTACTGCTTTTTTATTAGGCATGGCTATATCTAAATAATGAGTAATAAGGTAAGCCGAAAACACCTTTTGTTCTGTATGTAGCAGGTAAACAAAATTGAAAATTAAGAGAGAAGCCGTTAGATTTAAAAAAGCTCTTCATGGTTTTGTTACATGTGTAACCGTAAGAGGCACGATAACGCCTTGTTAAATCAAATAAAGAAATCGTATAGAAGTATTGTTACTTTCGCATTAGATTTCCTGAATAGATTGATTCCTTGAGAATTATCTTGATAATATAGCGTTTAAAATGTTTTACTTCAATAAAGATTTTGAGTATTTAAATGAAGTAAGACGTCTTCTTCTCAGTTTTATTGACGGAAGACAAGTAATCGTGTACCATCGATCATTACCTTAATGTCTTTTTGCATGCTGTGAAACGAATGAGAGTTTTGCCTTATCACCTTGATAACAAAAAAAGTAAGGCAGTCACGCAAATGATTGTCACGTACTCAACGCTGGTCTCGCAAAACAGGGCACTTCTGACCTTTTGGCTCAAAATGTGTGCAAAAATCAACACAGCATGGAGTTGTATATACGAAAAGTGTTAAAGAATCGGAACAGACGAGTTACATATCGTCACAGTCTTCAAGGAGCTCGTTTCGTAAAATACAGATTTTCGAATTTGCATATTCTGCACTTCCACTGTTTTATTCTTTGTTTAGGTTCATAATCATTACTGCATTACTGCATCGAGTTGTATATACAAAAAGCGTTAATGAATCGGAAGAGATAAGTTATGTATAGTCAAAGTCTTCGAAGAGCTCGTTTCGCAAACTACAGATTCAAATTTGCATATTCTGTACTTCAGGCCCCGGTTGTTCAAAGGCTGGATAACGCTATCCAGCGGATAAATCGCTATCCAGTGGATAAATGTTAACAAAACAAACCACGTTATCCACTGGATAGCGATTTATCCGCTGGATAGCCTTATCCAGCCTTTGAACAACCGGGGCCAGCTGTTTTATTCCTTGTTTAGGTTAAAAATCATTCCTGCATCATGCTGTATATACGAAAAGTGTTAAAGAATCGGAAGATATAACTTATACATATTCACAGTCATCGAGGAGCTCATTTTTCAAAATACAGATTTTCAAATTTGCATATTTTGTATTTCCGCAGTTTTATTCCTTGTTTAGGTTCAAAATTATTCCTGCATCGTGCTGTATATACGAAAAGTGCTAAAGAATCGGAAGATATAACTTATACATATTCACAGTCATCGAAGAGCTCCTTTTGCACTATACAGATTATCGAATTTGCATATTCTGCACTTCCGCTGTTTTATTCCTTGTTTAGGTTATCGCACGGAGGAATCTGACTGTTGTGACACTGGTTTGTTAATTTCACTTCAGGTTTATTCATTACGTTTCGTTTCGTTTCGTTTCGTTTCGTTTCGTTTCGTTTCGTTTCGCAAAATATATGCAATAAGTTTCCTCCAGCTCTCGAGCTTTCAAAGCCAATTTTCTCACGTATGGTTCTTACCTTGAAAAAGACTCTGAAACCATTGCATTCCCCGCGAAAACGCTTTCGCATCTCTGTTTCAGGCGACCATATTGCACGTGCTTGGGAAGTTGGGTTGAAGTAAGCTTACTATGGATAACTGGAGATCTTGTGGCAGGTTTTTGTGTTTGGTAGCAGCTCCTGATGTACGGACATTTCCTACGCTGAATACTGATAGATTGTATAACAATGAGAGAAGAAAAAGAAAGATTCTTGCTTGCTAACTTCTTGCAGCGGAATCGAGTAGTTCGTCTCATGAATTTTTCAAAACTTTGCGACCACGCCGAGACTGGTTTGCTTCTTTGCCACCGATTGGATGGCATTCACAAGGCGGGAATATTTGGGTGCTTTCCGCAAAATGGAAAGATCCGTGGGGAAGTTCGTTCCGACCGGAATGTTCGGGACCCCTCATATTGACCGGTCGGAGCGGTCCCAGCGAAATTTGCCGTTCCATTTTGACAAACTGGTTGATTGCCTTTCTTCTCTTCAGTAGATTTCGCTTATGAACTGGGGAATTAGGGAAAGAAATAAGAAAATGGTATTAGAGAGCCATTCCTCTTGCTCGGTTGGCCCGGTTTGATCGGAGAATAGTAAACTGTGGATAAATCTACCCCTCTCCAAACAAACACCAGTGAAGGATCCAGACCTTGAGCTAAGGGGTGAGGCCGGTTTCGATTTACTTGCCCTGCTGGCTTTTCTCTTTTCTGTCATTTCTTCCTTTTTTACCCAAAATAGGTGCACTCCCCCGGGCCCCTCCCCTAGATCCGCCACTGAACACTACCCCTCGGCCGAGACTAACCCGTTCATTTGGTATTCACTTTAGAGACACTGATATGTTGTTTGACGAACTGAAGACTGAAAGATTCAAGAATGTTTTTGTAAAAGGCTTATTTTTAGATATAAACTTGGATCTTTCTATTATTACCCTGCGTGGCAGGCGTCCGAAAGGGGTCTCTGTAAAGTGCGGACCGGATGGCGGCGGATGGCGGATAGAAAAATGCGGATGATAAAATGCGGATGGAAAAATGCGGATGGTAAAATGCGGATGAAAAATGCGGATGGAAAAAAGCGGATGACAAAATGCGGATAACAAAATGAGGATGGAAAATTTTGGGTAACAAATTCCGTAGGAAAGGAATTAAGCCATATTCGTATTCTCGGTATTGGACTGAAACTAGCTTGCAATGGAGGCTCATGGGGTGGGGGGGAGGGAGGGGGGAATATCATTAAAAAGAGTTGAATGTAATTTGTATTTGAAAAGCTCCCCCGCATCGGCCTCACTTACAAGCTAGTTTTAGTCCTATACCAGAAATAGTAAATTATATATTAAAGCAAAGTCTTTATTTAAAGAGCACTCTAGATCTATTTTTAATTTTTTAGGTAGAGAAGTCAAGACATGAAGATAATATCTTTGTTTTCTCTGATGACTGGTGGTGAAAATGTAGCCTTTATTTCATTCTTTTTGGCATCAGTTTTCTTCATTATATTAACGCATGCCATCTCTGATATAACAAGATAATTTTAGTTTTCAGCTGAGCAGACCATTAAACGGCACAAAAAAAACCCGTGTCCCGGAATAGCTTTACAAAAGGTTTTTGCCAGATTCCCACATCGTGACACGCTTCAGTAAATTGCCTGCCATCTTCGACTGTTAAGTCAGTTACTTTGTATGAAAAAGAGCGGAATAATGTATGATGGCAATTGCAGAAAATTCAGACTTTCCGTCGGCTGAAAAACGAAGGAAAAGATATTTCCGATTATCAAGTTTAATTTTCATTTAACTTTGTCGGAAAATTCTTGCAAACTTTGACGGGGTTCTCTGCAAAGAACGTGCAGTAGTATTTTTAGCACTTCTGTAACCAGAATTCAGTTTCTTTGGCTACCGCACGGTGTTTTAATAAACTCAGTTGTTAAAGGGATTATGGCTATATTATTTTATCATATAGATGGAATCATGCACGGGTTCTGATTGGTCAAAAAGTCATGTTTTATCAGAGTATAAAACATAGTAAAAGCGTGTTTTATTGTTTTGTGCATGTAAAATCTATATCGTAAAGCAAATGAAGAAGCCTGAGCCGTGTATTACCCTGTGCTAAAACACTCCAAACATTTCAACTTTCAATAATTTCGGAACATCTCAAATGCCCGTCGTGTTTTATCAGCAAAGTGTAATACACGGCTTAGGCCTCTTTATTTGCTAAATTAAGTCCATTGGCTGTCCACTTCCACTTCCGCTAGATTCACCGGCCTTTGAGGTCGTGTTAAGCGGGATCATTTTATAAGAGCAATACAACACTTTCCGTGTTACATATAGCTATGGAAAGCCATAGTGGACAAAAGTGGTCGAGATTATTTTTAAGATCCAGTTTGTAGGGTAACAAACCCAGATGTCATTCCGTGGGTCGAGAAATTTTTTGGCCAATCGAGTATTTTTTCACCGGTCGAGAATTTTCTGTCGGTCGAGAATTTTTGGCCGGTCGAGAAACTTTTTTGTCGGTCGAGAATTTTTGGCCGGTCGAGAATTTTTTTTGGTCGGTCGAGAATAGATTCTGGTGGTCGAGTAATTTCTGGGTAGTCAAGAATTCTTTTCTCAGTTGAGAATGTTTTTCCTAGTCGAGAACAAGAGACTATGAGGTCTCTTGTCGAGAATTATTGTTCTGTCTCACTGGCCAGCGGCCTCTACGAGTCAAATTTTGTCACGTGAAGGAAAATGGCGAACATTTTGGTTGTCCTGTTTTGTATGGCACTCTTGCCACTGTTAAAATTTAAAGTGGCTGAAGCGCACGAAGATTTGGAAAATTTCTTTTTATCTTTACAGGACTGCGTAACGCGAGTAGAGAGTACAAGTTGTGAAAATCCTAGGTTTGTGGAGTATCTACACGGTCGTTTAAAGGGGCACGTTCAAATCGTGTTCGCCATTTCTTTGGTTCTGGCTAGTTTGCAAGGCCTGAAGGCGTTGAAGGACATGATTGAATATCTCCTTGAATATCTTTGGAGAATGCTTTAAGACTTAACGGACAAAATCGCAAGTTCACGTGTGGACTCATGCACTGTGTTTCGGCGGGAGCCGTCTCAAACCCTAAGTTCTGGTCGACGCCCTAGGCCCAGTTTGCAGAGTATGGCAGAACTCAACGAGATCTCGCACGCGCAGAGCCATTTTTTTGAAGCGTGCACCGAGTGCAATGCGACCGAAAACTCACGCGTGCAACTCAGCCTGCATGGTGATGCTGTGCCGGTTGCAGTAATGTGCGCCGTTGACGTCGCTAAGCGCTGAGATTGAAATGAATCTAGCAATAAAGTTAAATTTTCCTTACTCAAAGCAGTCTTCAAAAAATTCGAACACCTTTTTGTGTAACCAATTTTATCAGAGACGGCTAACCATAATAAATTTCTTGAGGATTTTTGGGACACGTTGCATCAAAACTTGAAAAAATTGGCAAATTTTTTCCAGTCTCATCCATCCATGCCATCCGTAGCGACAGGCGACAGGAAACAGATTCAGTGCATTCAAATAGTCTTTAATAACAAAACTAGATCATTAGCTTTGGAGTTCAATTGATGCGAAAGACACTTTCTGGCTTTTTATAAAGTTACCAAATAGCGTGACAATGCCCCTTTAAACGACCGTGTAGATACTCCACAAACCTAGGATTTTCACAACTTGTACTCTCTACTCGCGTTACGCAGTCCTGTAAAGATAAAAAGAAATTTTCCAAATCTTCGTGCGCTTCAGCCACTTTAAATTTTAACAGTGGCAAGAGTGCCATACAAAACAGGACAACCAAAATGTTCGCCATTTTCCTTCACGTGACAAAATTTGACTCGTAGAGGCCGCTGGCCAGTGAGACAGAACAATAATTCTCGACAAGAGACCTCATAGTCTCTTGTTCTCGACTAGGAAAAACATTCTCAACTGAGAAAAGAATTCTTGACTACCCAGAAATTACTCGACCACCAGAATCTATTCTCGACCGACCAAAAAAAATTCTCGACCGGCCAAAAATTCTCGACCGACAAAAAAGTTTCTCGACCGGCCAAAAAATTCTCGACCGACAGAAAATTCTCGACCGGTGAAAAAATACTCGATTGGCCAAAAAATTTCTCGACCCACGGAATGACATCTGGGTTTGTTACCCTACAAACTGGATCTTAAAAATAATCTCGACCACTTTTGTCCACTATGGCTTTCCATAGCTATATGTAACACGGAAAGTGTTGTATTGCTCTTATAAAATGATCCCGCTTAACACGACCTCAAAGGCCGGTGAATCTAGCGGAAGTGGAAGTGGACAGCCAATGGACTTAATTTAGCAAATAAAGAGGCCTAAGCCGTGTATTACACTTTGCTGATAAAACACGACGGGCATTTGAGATGTTCCGAAATTATTGAAAGTTGAAATGTTTGGAGTGTTTTAGCACAGGGTAATACACGGCTCAGGCTTCTTCATTTGCTTTACGATATAGATTTTACATGCACAAAACAATAAAACACGCTTTTACTATGTTTTATACTCTGATAAAACATGACTTTTTGACCAATCAGAACCCGTGCATGATTCCATCTATATGATAAAATAATATAGCCATAATCCCTTTAACAACTGAGTTTATTAAAACACCGTGCGGTAGCCAAAGAAACTGAATTCTGGTTACAGAAGTGCTAAAAATACTACTGCACGTTCTTTGCAGAGAACCCCGTCAAAGTTTGCAAGAATTTTCCGACAAAGTTAAATGAAAATTAAACTTGATAATCGGAAATATCTTTTCCTTCGTTTTTCAGCCGACGGAAAGTCTGAATTTTCTGCAATTGCCATCATACATTATTCCGCTCTTTTTCATACAAAGTAACTGACTTAACAGTCGAAGATGGCAGGCAATTTACTGAAGCGTGTCACGATGTGGGAATCTGGCAAAAACCTTTTGTAAAGCTATTCCGGGACACGGGTTTTTTTTGTGCCGTTTAATGGTCTGCTCAGCTGAAAACTAAAATTATCTTGTTATATCAGAGATGGCATGCGTTAATATAATGAAGAAAACTGATGCCAAAAAGAATGAAATAAAGGCTACATTTTCACCACCAGTCATCAGAGAAAACAAAGATATTATCTTCATGTCTTGACTTCTCTACCTAAAAAATTAAAAATAGATCTAGAGTGCTCTTTAAATAAAGACTTTGCTTTAATATATAATTTACTATTTCTGGTATAGGACTAAAACTAGCTTGTAAGTGAGGCCGATGCGGGGAGCTTTTCAAATACAAATTACATTCAACTCTTTTTAATGATATTCCCCCCTCCCTCCCCCCCACCCCATGAGCCTCCATTGCAAGCTAGTTTCAGTCCAATACCGAGAATACGAATATGGCTTAATTCCTTTCCTACGGAATTTGTTACCCAAAATTTTCCATCCTCATTTTGTTATCCGCATTTTGTCATCCGCTTTTTTCCATCCGCATTTTTCCATCCGCATTTTACCATCCGCATTTTTCCATCCGCATTTTATCATCCGCATTTTTCTATCCGCCATCCGCCGCCATCCGGTCCGCACTTTACAGAGACCCCTTTCGGACGCCTGCCACGCAGGGTAATAATAGAAAGATCCAAGTTTATATCTAAAAATAAGCCTTTTACAAAAACATTCTTGAATCTTTCAGTCTTCAGTTCGTCAAACAACATATCAGTGTCTCTAAAGTGAATACCAAATGAACGGGTTAGTCTCGGCCGAGGGGTAGTGTTCAGTGGCGGATCTAGGGGAGGGGCCCGGGGGAGTGCACCTATTTTGGGTAAAAAAGGAAGAAATGACAGAAAAGAGAAAAGCCAGCAGGGCAAGTAAATCGAAACCGGCCTCACCCCTTAGCTCAAGGTCTGGATCCTTCACTGGTGTTTGTTTGGAGAGGGGTAGATTTATCCACAGTTTACTATTCTCCGATCAAACCGGGCCAACCGAGCAAGAGGAATGGCTCTCTAATACCATTTTCTTATTTCTTTCCCTAATTCCCCAGTTCATAAGCGAAATCTACTGAAGAGAAGAAAGGCAATCAACCAGTTTGTCAAAATGGAACGGCAAATTTCGCTGGGACCGCTCCGACCGGTCAATATGAGGGGTCCCGAACATTCCGGTCGGAACGAACTTCCCCACGGATCTTTCCATTTTGCGGAAAGCACCCAAATATTCCCGCCTTGTGAATGCCATCCAATCGGTGGCAAAGAAGCAAACCAGTCTCGGCGTGGTCGCAAAGTTTTGAAAAATTCATGAGACGAACTACTCGATTCCGCTGCAAGAAGTTAGCAAGCAAGAATCTTTCTTTTTCTTCTCTCATTGTTATACAATCTATCAGTATTCAGCGTAGGAAATGTCCGTACATCAGGAGCTGCTACCAAACACAAAAACCTGCCACAAGATCTCCAGTTATCCATAGTAAGCTTACTTCAACCCAACTTCCCAAGCACGTGCAATATGGTCGCCTGAAACAGAGATGCGAAAGCGTTTTCGCGGGGAATGCAATGGTTTCAGAGTCTTTTTCAAGGTAAGAACCATACGTGAGAAAATTGGCTTTGAAAGCTCGAGAGCTGGAGGAAACTTATTGCATATATTTTGCGAAACGAAACGAAACGAAACGAAACGAAACGAAACGAAACGAAACGTAATGAATAAACCTGAAGTGAAATTAACAAACCAGTGTCACAACAGTCAGATTCCTCCGTGCGATAACCTAAACAAGGAATAAAACAGCGGAAGTGCAGAATATGCAAATTCGATAATCTGTATAGTGCAAAAGGAGCTCTTCGATGACTGTGAATATGTATAAGTTATATCTTCCGATTCTTTAGCACTTTTCGTATATACAGCACGATGCAGGAATAATTTTGAACCTAAACAAGGAATAAAACTGCGGAAATACAAAATATGCAAATTTGAAAATCTGTATTTTGAAAAATGAGCTCCTCGATGACTGTGAATATGTATAAGTTATATCTTCCGATTCTTTAACACTTTTCGTATATACAGCATGATGCAGGAATGATTTTTAACCTAAACAAGGAATAAAACAGCTGGCCCCGGTTGTTCAAAGGCTGGATAAGGCTATCCAGCGGATAAATCGCTATCCAGTGGATAACGTGGTTTGTTTTGTTAACATTTATCCACTGGATAGCGATTTATCCGCTGGATAGCGTTATCCAGCCTTTGAACAACCGGGGCCTGAAGTACAGAATATGCAAATTTGAATCTGTAGTTTGCGAAACGAGCTCTTCGAAGACTTTGACTATACATAACTTATCTCTTCCGATTCATTAACGCTTTTTGTATATACAACTCGATGCAGTAATGCAGTAATGATTATGAACCTAAACAAAGAATAAAACAGTGGAAGTGCAGAATATGCAAATTCGAAAATCTGTATTTTACGAAACGAGCTCCTTGAAGACTGTGACGATATGTAACTCGTCTGTTCCGATTCTTTAACACTTTTCGTATATACAACTCCATGCTGTGTTGATTTTTGCACACATTTTGAGCCAAAAGGTCAGAAGTGCCCTGTTTTGCGAGACCAGCGTTGAGTACGTGACAATCATTTGCGTGACTGCCTTACTTTTTTTGTTATCAAGGTGATAAGGCAAAACTCTCATTCGTTTCACAGCATGCAAAAAGACATTAAGGTAATGATCGATGGTACACGATTACTTGTCTTCCGTCAATAAAACTGAGAAGAAGACGTCTTACTTCATTTAAATACTCAAAATCTTTATTGAAGTAAAACATTTTAAACGCTATATTATCAAGATAATTCTCAAGGAATCAATCTATTCAGGAAATCTAATGCGAAAGTAACAATACTTCTATACGATTTCTTTATTTGATTTAACAAGGCGTTATCGTGCCTCTTACGGTTACACATGTAACAAAACCATGAAGAGCTTTTTTAAATCTAACGGCTTCTCTCTTAATTTTCAATTTTGTTTACCTGCTACATACAGAACAAAAGGTGTTTTCGGCTTACCTTATTACTCATTATTTAGATATAGCCATGCCTAATAAAAAAGCAGTAACAATCGACAGCAAGCTCAACGGTAACAACAGTAACCTCAAACAGTTTGTATAGTAAACCTTAACTGGCTTACAAATTTTCGCACTTCACTGAATAATAAGTGATAGTAAAATTGACTACATAAAGTTTAACGCAGCAATATTTATAGGTGCAAAAATTAGTTTAAAAAAATATGGATTATCTTACTTTGCTATTACATCCTTTTTTTCCTTTCTTTCTTTAACAAAAACTGTTATCCAAGGTACACACTAAGGCTAGGCTGAAATGCTAAATTAAATTTTGCCTGACAGAACGCTCACTATTCTCGGGACAGTTCGTTTCGTTTCGTTTCGCAAAATACAGTAAGCCCATATTTTCTGAAAAGCCAACAACTACAAGCAGCCCTCGTCTAGTTAAGGAGGCTCGAAAGGGTTTTTCGTTGCTGTAGCGTTTGTGAAACGATGGGAGACTACAAAGAAGGAAATGTAATGGTGTGGAAAAAACTATATGTCTCCTTGCAAATCTGTTGATGGGCTATACTTTAAGGCTACTTGTGACGTCATATCAGTTACCATGGCAACGCGCAAGGTCCACAAAAGTGTCCTCTAAATGTAAGTTTTTGTAAATTATCTGACGTCAACCTGAACCATCTCTATAGGTGAACCATCCATTTCTTTTTCATACAATATTAGCCAATCAGAGCATGCACTAGCATGTAGCTATGTCAAAATACTGTTTTTATTCCTACATGGTTCTTGTTTGATGCCGGGACTAAACGTAATGTTTGTTTGTCACAACAAGTGTTTTCTGGGAGAAAAGTGAGAAAGTTGTTCATATTCATTGGCTAAACTAAGACTTTGAGTCACTGTACAGGGGCAGATCCAGTATTATACCAAGGAGGGGTGCACTGCTAAAGGTCAGAACACACTAGGGGACTAGTGTAGTTGTAGGGACTTGCTTTGGGACCAGTACCCTAGTGTGTACTTGTATTCGGCATCAAAATTCTAGTTGCAGGGACAACATTTTCGGTCCCTGCAACAAGTCCCATGAATTAAGCTGGTTTGATTTCTGTGACTAGTTGCAGGGATCAATAATCCCTCAAATTGGTCAATAGCGTCGCGCACAGGTGACGTCATGAAAATTTACCCCCTGGTGTGACTCAGACAGACAAACCATTCCATGGGCTACTTCTTTGAGAGTGACACATGGAACAACAGCACTCGTGAACTCTTCAGCGCCATACTCTGTGATTAATTTCACAATTCGATGGCCTCTCTAGCTCAAAATGTTGGAGAAAACCCACGACATGTACCATGGAATAATAAAAATACGGAGTTTGAAGGAGGGTGGCAAAATATGATGGGCTTCTCATGTATGAAGGCTGTTTACAAACACACTCCTTACCTTCATGGCAGAGAAAAATATTACTACTGTGCCCGACATTCAGGTGTATCACCCACAAGAAAGTCAGCAAGCCGGCTAGAGAAATACATGTATGTGATAAAGAAATAACCGTAGATCCGATCGGATTCGTTGCATTGCTGTGATAAAACTGCCACGCTCCATCTTTGCAAATAAAAAAACAGTTTTAGCCCGCGCTATTTAGTACACATATCGTGCCAAACATAGCTATGATGTGTGCTCACGGTCACAGATTTGTTTATGTGGTTGGACAAATGGCTCTATTAAAATCATGGCCCTCCAAACTGCTGCACAGTACACCAAATTCTGCTCTGAATTTGGAATTGCCTCAGAGATAATTATGTACATGTCCTCCGGTTCTGTCCTATTCGTTTGAGCGAACAGCTCGGGTGGTTGAGTTTGGGAATTTCTGGCAATAAGTAAACGTTTCACTGTGAAGTATTTTTACGTTGATTGGCTATTTGCAACCGCCACGCTAAAACTTCTTGACTTCCGATTCCTGCAGGTTTTGGGAATCTGTCTGCCTGTTACTGCCGCTTTGTAAGACCCTCGTTCAATTCGTGACATTTATCCTCTTTTCTGGACACCTCAGAATCTATTTTACATTACCCACAGCAGCAGTGTTCGCTTTCTAACATTATTTAAGCTATCCAAAAACCTCGCCCACCAATCTTTCCTTTTTTGCTTGATTTTCTGGTCGAGAAGACAATGTGCTCGTACAAAACCTTCTGTCGGACTGTAATTCTTGTGTGAATCATGTGGGGGGTCTCTGGTGATGTAATCTATTTTTAGGAACTGTGTGCAATGCTATTTTCTAGTGTGTACACACTAAGGGACAAGTCCCTGCAACTAGTCCACTAGTGTGTGCCGAAGTTAAGGAATGATGTAACTGGCTAGTGAGGTGCACAAATTTTAAAAGCGAATACAAAGAACAAGGCTTCATCTTAGGGGGCTACCCCCGGCACCCTCCTCTCTGATCTGCCCCTGTTGTATGTTGCCATGATTTAAATGATTTGATTTGACATGCAGGCCACCCTGGCACTCTCTAGGGGAAATTGATTTTGGTTTGAATTAGCACAAGGTTCAAGTTAGCAAGGGTTTGAGTTATTGGGAGTCGACTGTAATTTTAATTTGCTAATTTGAAATTTGAAAGGAGTGTTTATTGGAATAGGGGGGATGGGGTGGGGAGGGGGGGCTCATTGAAAAATCTGACGTTCATAGGGTAAGCTTATCAGAGAAAGGAGGGACTTATTGCAAGAAAGATACTAAATCAAATCATTACCATATGAAATATCATAACAGTGAGCTATGTTTCTCCTCTGTCAGTCAATTTGTGACCAATCTTACCTTGCATTTGAATTCCTTAATTTTGTGTCTTAGTTAACAATAGCCTTGAATCCCTAGCATCAACGATCTTTTCAAGGATTTGTTGTTAAAGAGGCTGCATTCTTTAATCGATGCAGGATAATGATTACTGTAAGAAAGTCTAAATCATTTAATTAAGTTAATTTTTTTTCCTGATCTTTTCTTAAAGAGAAGACTGAGGTACATGTACTTGTGACAGTGGCAATCACAAGCTGAAGGCCATCCATGAAAAGATTAGTACAGGTAACTTGATCTTTTTTGTTGCATGCTTACTTAATCCTGAAATGGGTGTCTCTACTACCACTTATAATTTTGGTGTAACAGTGTACATAAAAACAATATCTGCTCCATTGTCTATGCTTTTATCTACTCCTATGGATAATGCGATGAATAAATATCACTAAGATGAGCTACATGTACAACTTCACCAGAGTCAACATTATTTTGATTACAAATTAACTGATTACAAGTCAATGGTGAATCAAAAGGTCTGAGGGAAGGGTGGAGAATGGTAAGCACTCTGTCCTGTACATGTATAAATATCTAATCCCACACAGCCAATCATAATGTTGCATGTGCAGTGTCGGACATTAGCACTCGCCCGCTCGCTCAGGCGAGTGTGAAAAGTGTCGGGCGAGTGCAAATTCTCGATCACTCGCCCATTTGGCGAGTGCAATTTTTGTCACCAAGAAATTACTTAAATATCAAAATAATGTTTTTACACTCCATTTTGGCAAGAAAATTCCTGAACATAAACTTACCATTTCTATTTTATAAAGTTTTGTATTCCGAAAGGCAAGTGACATAATACATTCGGCTAAACAATATGGCTTCCCTCTAGTGATAATTACATATCGCATCTACTTGTACAAAGTAATACTGCTGGTCACTATCGAGCCATCGGTGATCGGGTAGATATGGCGCCTAAAATAGAGACCGCTCCTGAGAAGAACAGACACGTTTGCTCGCAAACTGCAGGGATTTCACGAAGATTCATCAATAAAAAATCTACTTGAAATATAAAGTAAGTGCTTCCATTGTGTTTCCTTGGGATTTAAGGTCTTTAAGTATAATTTTTCATTGAGGAAATAATCCTCGGTCTGCCATAGTGCTTGATGACGTTGCAAGCGAATTGTTTTCCGTACTTTCCCAGCTTTCTGATCATTGCGTGTTCTCCCGTAAACTGATGGCATACAAAATAAAAAATGTAGATATATATTTCAAGAGTCTCCAAAGTAGTCAAAGAGAAAAAGGAAGGAAAAAGCCCCGAAAGCTACCTGTGATCAGTCCAAGGAATAAAAGATGACTAAAATGGTTGGAAAAACGCGGGGGTTGGAAGGGGGGGAATTTTTGGGCAAGTGAAAACTGGTCCGGGCGAGTGCATTTTGCGGGTCACTCGCCCGAATGGCGAGTGCTCTCAAAATTAAGTGTCCAACCCTGCATGTGTACATGCAACTGGAGCTACTACTGTACTATAGTTGTTGAAGGGTAAGCTGGATCTCAAGTGTTTTTGAAGCCCTTCACAGTTAATAACTGCATACATTTTTCTACTAAAAGATTTAGTGTTATTTCACAGAAAATCAAAGACTACAGCACTGTATGTTTGAAACAGTACATTTTTCTCATCGTGATACTTACGTGTAAACTAAAAACAATCTGTAAATTAAAAACTTTATGTTATCTTTGTTCAAAGAGACTATCCATCTGTTTTCTCCACTGATTCATTTCAACTTGAATACATGTACATGTATGATGTACAGCTGAAGTAAATATACAACAAGATTTTGAGTTTTTCAAAAATATATGTGCATACATGTACATTAATAAAGGGGGGTTAAGTTTCTATGGAAACGTGGTGCTGCGTCGGTGGGGAGTATTACAAGATGATTTGGTTTTATCAACTGGGGTCGCTCTGATTAAGGACTTGTGCTTGAAATGTCAGCTTTGAATCTTTCTATGGTGGCCAATTCACATTATCAACCCTGTGCATAAGTGCATTGTATAGGAGAAAACTTCATGATGAGAGCTTGCAACTTCATGATGGAGCATCAATCTTCAATTGCAGTTTCATGGTGTAATAAACTTTCTTCACTCCTGCACAAAAACATTAAAAGAAAAAGAAATATTCAAAAGAACAAAGATCACAATAATTTACCAACCTGTAATATGAGAAAATTGGCAAAAACAGCTTTGCTTTTTTGTTTTGGTGACATTTTCTTAGCACTAAGGTGGCTTGAAACAGTAATATTTCTGTGGGGAAGTCTGGGCTCTAATGCACACTTCAGCGTGAGGAATCACGCGATCACCTGACGGGATAGCGTGCAAGGTTTAATTTTACACTAGTCTAACTCAAGACAAACATGGTGGTGCAAGGCATACTTCATAAAACTTTGCTTTGACCAACTCTAGTGAGGTGTTTGTGATATCGCTTATTTTTACATGCACCTTGGAAAATATCCGTCCTTCAGGCAGTTTCAAATGAAAAAAAAAACATTCTTTTAAACTGTTGTGCTGGAACATATGGAAATTGTGATGTTGATGCTGAGATTGATCGTGGTTGGCTATCATTAATCAATCTAAAAATCAGCAGGAAAGAAACACTAGTCTTAAGTTTTCTTTGCTCTTTTTACTAGGTCAGCCTCTCCTTTGCATATTTATGGTACTCTTCTTCTATCTTGGTGCTGCTAATCACAGCAGCAAAAAGAAAACACTGTTATGGCTACATGTATTTGCAGTGGACTGCTTTCAAGCATGTGCAAAGTACAATCTGACAAAGTCGAGATTTTAATTTGTGTGTACAATGCCCACTAAAAATTCCTTAATCACAAAACTAATATCTCAAAAACTGATCTGATGACCCTACTTTTTTAAATATCATGTATGCAAAAAAATATTCAACAGCGAAAAAAGAATGCAAAACTGAAAACTGTTTTGAGCTGCCTTAAGTGTTGACCATTCTATTTAAAATTTCCTTGATTTTAGCTCTAAAGGCCCACATGTATTACTCAACTTAGACACCTTTATAGTCTGAGCTCTGAAATTGTGCCCAGCAATGATTCAGAACTTTGCAGAAAGTTGTTCCTTAATATGGCCACAACAAATGTGGTTGAAAAGTGTTGCAAAAATATGGCAAAAATCTACATGTACTTTGTTTTTTATACATGTACTCTCTACAGCTGTAACTGTAGCTGTAACTTTCAAAGTTGAAGCATTGTTAAAGAACTTTAAAGTTATACTTGTATTAATTGTTTTGTTAACCTCTTGGTAGACTTGAATTGAAGTTATGGGGCACCTGGTGAATTCAACCCAAGCAGCAGAACATGTCCTGCTGATCATTGGCAATGGTGAGTTCATAGATCTAATTTATAATGTTGGAAATGTCATTGTTTTTGCTAGTACTTCAGCTGTTGTAGGTTTCGTCTTTAAAAACTTTATTTAAATGAATTAATTTTTTTGTGTTGTTTTATTTTCTTTGTAGACTGGAATTTCTATGAGAAGACACCTGTCGAATTCTACTCGTTCATCAGAAACTGCCATTAATTTGACAATGGTGAGTTCATGCTTCTTTTGTACTGTCTTGTTTGTGTTAGATGTTTTATTGGCAAACAGTACACGGTTAGAAAGGGATTACTGTAGGTGTTTTTGTAAAGTTTTGTTGACACATTTGTCAAGTTTTCCAAACAATAACTGGGGTCTCGGAGTCAATTGACTGGTACATTGTACTTGTTCTCCTGAATGTGCAGAACGTGACGTCAGTGATTTCACGTTCACATGAGCCGTTTTTACTGGACATTACATTTGGACGTAATTTATTACATCGGCTAATCAGTGTGGTACTTCATCCAAAGTCCAGAGAATAGCTGTCTTTTAAAACCATTGGTTGAGGCAGGACTTAGCAGTTTTTTTATAATCACTTTCTCAAACTCATTAATAATTCATCAGGTAAAACAAAGGAGATTTTGGCAAAATTCATGTTACTTTGAGCTTTCTGAAAGCCTTTGTGCGAGAGAAAAAGATAAAATAGTCGAGTTTTGCTTGATTGGACTATAGCCTACAGCTGTTCCTGATAGACTTTGGGTGACCTTGAGTGACCTTCTGTAGCCTGTATTCACACTAATCGGCATGACGTGGATAACTTGCAAATTATAAAAACATGCGAGCAACACTCACGCGTTTTCTAAAAGAGGTGAAAGCTTGAAATTTAGCGGTTTTTGACTTTCGACCAAATCCTTATAATTTGGTTCGTTTTTTAAAATACTTGTAATATTCGTGAATTTGAGGTTCTCCGGATGCCTTGGCACCAGAGGAAAAGACAACATGTTCAATTCATGCTGATTTAGACCACTACGGCATCTCTGTCAGAGCAAAAGTGATGACCTTGAATGACCTTCAACCGCGTGTAATTATCTCATTCTGATGCAAATTCGCAATAAAAGTGATTTCTTAAAGTGAGACAACTTTTGAAGGTTACGACCAAATTGTTGTTTATCACCAGGCGGGGATATAACACAATTGGCATAGAAGCTTGATTACAAAGAGCAGTCAATATTTCGAATATGTCCCATGGCGGAAATTAAATAAGGAATGTTTTAAATTGTCCCTATGATGAAAGTTTCGATATCCATTTTTTAACTTGCCAAATTTCAATCTATAAAAACAAAAGCCTCCATTTGGCGCGAAAATATGCTCGGATATTTGTCCGCGGATATTATCTGTTTTTAGAAGCGAACGGTTTTCCTACAGCGTAGCTCGAGGAAAACTGTGAGCTACGAGGAACAGATAATGTCCAAGGACAAATATTCGAGCATATTTTCGCCCCCCCCCTCCCAAAAATGGAGGCTATTGTGTTTATTATCCTTCAAATCTTTTTCGCAACACGCGCAGTTTTGAAAATTGAGGAATATTCACCTAACTGAAGTTGTCTGCCAATTCGAATATAAATCCAGCAGTGGAATTTACAGCATAAAATCAGTCAAATACCCTTAACAATTGCTCAACAAATTTTTCTAGCTGCATTGAAAGCCATCACATTTGCACCGAGCACTCGTAAATTTGAAAAAAAGATTTTTTTTGCCATTTTTTTTTATTTTGATAATTTTAATTTACAAAGCACAATTCTCTACAAACAGTATTTACAATGCAGGTGTCATTACGCTACTTTACTTACATAGCCATTCTTACTTTACTTACAATACGGGTTACTTATACAGAAAATACAATTACTCAATTACTTACAATACGGACTACTTACACTTCTAACAATACAATACTTACGTTACTTGCTGAACATACAGTCACTTACAATTAGTATATACACACTCAGTGATCTTTGTGTTTTAAGCAATCTGATTGGTTCGCTATCTCTGGCTAATGAGCATTATTCACCCCCTACCGAGTGAATAATGCGTAAGCCAAACAAAAATAAAGCATACTTTTGATTCACACTGATTTAAACGGTGTTTAAGGACCATTATTCTAGACTGTCACGAGGTTTTTTCGAAGATTAACTATAGATTTTCCATGTTCAAAGATTCTGTAAATAGTTTCGCGAATTCGCGTATGCTTTGTACAGCTAGCACGTTTTCCACGCATGAATTGAGAGGTCAATTAAATCGATTTTTAATGGTTTCCTTCTGAAATGTTGTTGAGATCACTTCCTGTGTATATACTAAAACAATTATTCTTCTCAATCTCGGTGAATAGCGGCAGAATATTTATTTTCAAAGAATAATTGTTAATTACTTACACTATATATTGACTAAATTTGTAAAAAGATGCTGTTTATATCCTCTGTTCGGAAGTGAATAACTCGTCACGTGACTTTTCAATTGACACCAACTTGATATTATTTTGAAGCTTATCGTTTCTTAGTCTATCTCAATGGCTCCTACACCCATCTCAACGCAACAGCTATCGAAAACGTTCCCTTAAACATCGTGCTTTAATACCATAAACACTTGAATTGGCTCTTCCGGAAGTGAATCACACGTTATGTGACTTTTCGAATGACACCAACTTGGTATCATTTTAAAGCTTACCGTCTTCTTAGTCCATCACAATGGCTTCTACACGCACGTGGCGTGTTTAGACCAACCACGCTCGAGCGAAAATATTTGATGGATTGTAATTAATAACTATTCACCGCTAGCCATCGAGACTGAGGTGAATAGTTGTTTTATTATATACTAAAACAGTGAGATAATATACACCACAAAAAATAATTTGGATGATTTCTTCGCTTGTCACGGATGCAAATAACCAACCAGCCAATAACAATTTGGGATGCTATTTTTTTTCCGAGTTGCTCGGAGGTAAATAGAAAAAGATATTCCGATGGAGTTTGACGAGCCAATCAGCGCGCGCCTTTAACGCTATCCACTGTTTTAGTATATATATGTTATTGGCCGGCTGGGAGGTCCGTATAGGGAAAAACTGTGACCGAGGTCACAGTTTTTCCCTATACGGACCGACCCTAAGCCGGCCAATAACATTTTTATCTTTTTTTCCTTGACGTAAACTGGCTTAGAAGTGCGTTTGTTTACGCAACTTTGCCATTGAATGGGCTTACCCGCCGTCTGCAAACCATTCGCAAAAAATTTAACGAGCGAAAAAACGAGTAAATCAGATACTATACGAAGAAAGATGTATTAAAGAACATAATTATTTCGAACTACTTTATGTTAGTGCATTTAGTTCCCTAGTTAAGGTCTCCAAAATTGTTTTCCAGGTGTGAATTTTTGTCCAAAGTTTGAAGTTGTACTACAAAAACAGTTTTTGGCGATCATTGCGAATCACTCGACTGAATTAGACTTTTCTACCCTAAATTGAGTAGCAGATAACGAGAAAATTCGTTAAGTGTATTCCACAGCAATTCTATGAAGTACAGCAACGATTAGAGAGGGAAACTCGACTGAAATTGACTCAGTTTTTACTTAAAATTGTACAAGAGGACACACAGGATTACGCGCCATTAACAGCGCCGAGCAACAAACAACTAACAACTCTCACAACTTCAAACGTCAATTGAATTTACTTACAGTAACTTCTCCTTGCCATCTAAAGGTGAATAGAGGTAAACTTGCGTTAATTAATCGTCTTTGGAAGTGAAAAAAGGGCGAAAGATTGACGATAACCGCTAATTTCATTCACGTAAATAGATCAACCGATGGATTCCGCCCGCTGTAGCGGTCCGTATGAGAGAATTCCGCCCGCTCCAGGAACCAATCAGATTGCAGGATTTGTTGAATTCCGCCCGCTCACGAGCCGAAAAAAAAGATAAATATTAATACGCAAGATATCAAACACGAGAGACAGTGTTTTATCGGGATATCCAACAACACCGAGAAGAGAGTTTGAAAGTACGACGCGCGGCGGAGTATTTTTGAGGTGTTTAAGTTTTGGATAGCCGATGAAACACTGTCTCGAGTGTTTGATATATCTTCTCAATCGAAACAAACACTAAAGGGAAAACGGAGAAGGTACAAAAGTCAAAATCTTTTGCGAAATTGAAAACCGGGTAGCAAAACCTCCTTGCACGGCTGTGTGATTTTTCCTTGTCTTAACGTGATGAATTATTAAATGAGTTTGAGAAGAAGTATATGTGTAGCGCGTGAGTTGTTTGGCCCTTTATTTGCCGGGAATCTATCGGCCTGCCATTAGTTTTCCGTGTTCCCATTTTTGTGGTGTTGAAGACAATTGTAAGTCAAGACTCAATTACGACAAGTGGTGAAAACTATGCGCACGCCAACGAGGGGACTCAAAGTTTTTTGTTCTTCTCTCTGTCGAATCCACCGGAAGAACAAAGTATTTCGGCTGTTACAGTTTACCTACAATGTTCTTGGCGAACCAAACTAAGCTCACTGGGCAAATAGAAAAATTATGGTTTAACGGCAAGTCTTTCCTATAATTAACAGTATGGCCTCTTGTGTCGAGTTTGAAAATGACTTCCAATTTTTTCTTTGTGGTTTTATATACGCTCTTTTAGGGAGGTTTATTTTTTGCGCGCAAAGGCATATATAGGTAAATGTACCAGTCGCCACTGCCTTTTTTATCTTACGGTGGATTGCTGTACTGAATCCGCGATAGTACGCAACAAAGCTCGGGCCGCCGTAGAACGCCGTTTGCTATTCTGCTTGTAGATCGACATGATCGGTCCCAAAAATTTCTCTGTATGTGTGTTGTATGGAAAGTTGGCCGGTGCAAATAATTTTCCTTATAAAATGAAATTCTTGAACAGCGTGTATGAACAGCATAGTTAAGATACTAGACAAAAGATTGTATTGACCAAATTTGAGGGATGCAGCTGTTATACAAAACGTTCAGTTGCGTTTTAATTTTTCACAAATTTGTCTATAATTTTTTTCCCGCCAAATTGCAGGCAAATGTATGAAAAGTTTAAAACGTGGCTGAAGGCTTTCTAGCACAGCTACATCCCTCAAATTTGGTGAATACACTCTTTTGCCCAGTATCTTTATTTTGCAATTCATATATTATTCAGAATCCATTTTTAAAGAAAGTTATTTGCCATCAGATTCCCATACAACACTGTGAATTTTAGGCCGATATGTCGATCTACCCAGAATGCAGCGCGTGGCGCCATCTTTTTGCGTATCGCGGATTGTAAACAATTATTGGATGAGGTTTTTGTGATATCCAGAATAATCAAGGTCGAGGTGGGGGTTATCAGCCGAATCCGAAGGCTGAGGCTGATAACCCTTACCGAGACCTTGATTATTCTGGATATCACAAAAACCGAATCTAATAATTTATTATACATTGAACGCATAAAACTTGGAAGTCATGTTTCTGCTTCTTCACTGACGGTAAGCAACACGAGTCGCGCGAAGCTGACATGATTACCCTTGGAAATCATGCACTGCGGTCATACATGACATGATTACCCGTGACCTTGACATGATTATTGTATAATCTGCAGTTATGACGTCACGGGCGCTGATGTCGAAAATTCACTGTACGCTTTCGGCCAATCAGAAAAGAGTTAGAGAGTTCAATGTATAAATTATTATTATAATTTCAATCCGTGCGGTATTTTGAGAATATGACGTCATTTACTCTGATTCTTACGAAGAATTGGAACAAGGAAAAATTAATGGCGGCGCTAAATTCTCGGAAATAAAGGTCCAAAAAACGCGCGTTGTAATGTTCGTAATTAATTGAAATTTGACAAGATATCTAGGAAAAACCTATCGTGTACGAAAATGTAAAAAAATGGATATCGAGAATTTGATCAAAGAGGCACTTTAATTTTCAAAAGGACAAAATCATTTTCTACTAAATTGCAGCTTTTGACTGGTGCGGGCTTTGAAACTTTATATGCATTTATTTTAGAGATTGTTTATTCTTATTCTTATTCTTGCTGAATTCGCCTTAAAGGTCCGGTAATACGGACAACATTTTTCTTCAACTTGTCTTGCAACATTGTTGCATTGCAAGTTGAAACCCTCTGTTGCGCGTATTACCACGTTTGTGACCAACTTGTCTCGCAACAAAATACAATGTTGCAAGTTGAGGCAACATGTTGCACAAAGTAGACTCGAGTTCTACTTTCTGCAACAGATTTTAGCTTTGCTGCTCGTATTACCACCGAAGCTTCAACTTGTCTCGCAACAAATTTGAATTCAACGCTTGTGATTGGCTTTCGCGAAGCCCAGCAACACGGCAAATAAAAAAACATGGCGGACCTTGAAGACAGTCTGAATTCGAAGTAGACCAGTATTTTAAACTCTCAGAAATTAAAATCATAAATTCGTCCTCTACAAAGACCTCGAGGGCTATCATAGTCTTTGGAACACCTTTGTCCTTTCAAAACAAGCCGCAGCAAAAAGTCAAAAGGGTTGGAAGAACTGTCACAAAAATACAACTTTTCGCCTAGCTATCTG
>JAHPZR010019542.1:0-12500 GCA_019787425.1 Platygyra sinensis
GTGGGGAAGTTTCGTTCCGACCGGAATGTTCGGGACCCTCATATTGACCGGTCGGAGCGGTCCAGCGAAATTTGCCGTTCCATTTTGACAAACTGGTTGATTGCCTTTCTTCTCTTCAGTAGATTTCGCTTATGAACTGGGGAATTAGGGAAAGAAATAAGAAAATGGTATTAGAGAGCCATTCCTCTTGCTCGTTGGCCCGGTTTGATCGGAGAATAGTAAACTGTGGATAAATCTACCCCTCTCCAAACAAACACCAGTGAAGGATCCAGACCTTGAGCTAAGGGGTGAGGCCGGTTTCGATTTACTTGCCCTGCTGGCTTTTCTCTTTTCTGTCATTTCTTCCTTTTTTACCCAAATAGGTGCACTCCCCCGGGCCCCTCCCCTAGATCCGCCACTGAACACTACCCCTCGGCCGAGACTAACCCGTTCATTTGGTATTCACTTTAGAGACACTGATATGTTGTTTGACGAACTGAAGACTGAAAGATTCAAGAATGTTTTTGTAAAAGGCTTATTTTTAGATATAAACTTGGATCTTTCTATTATTACCCTGCGTGGCAGGCGTCCGAAAGGGGTCTCTGTAAAGTGCGGACCGGATGGCGGCGGATGGCGGATAGAAAAATGCGGATGATAAAATGCGGATGGAAAAATGCGGATGGTAAAAATGCGGATGGAAAAATGCGGATGGAAAAAAGCGGATGACAAAATGCGGATAACAAATGAGGATGGAAAATTTTGGGTAACAAATTCCGTAGGAAAGGAATTAAGCCATATTCGTATTCTCGGTATTGGACTGAAACTAGCTTGCAATGGAGGCTCATGGGGGGGGGAGGGAGGGGGGAATATCATTAAAAAGAGTTGAATGTAATTTGTATTTGAAAAGCTCCCCGCATCGGCCTCACTTACAAGCTAGTTTTAGTGTCCTATACCAGAAATAGTAAATTATATATTAAAGCAAAGTCTTTATTTAAAGAGCACTCTAGATCTATTTTTAATTTTTTAGGTAGAGAAGTCAAGACATGAAGATAATATCTTTGTTTTCTCTGATGACTGGTGGTGAAAATGTAGCCTTTATTTCATTCTTTTTGGCATCAGTTTTCTTCATTATATTAACGCATGCCATCTCTGATATAACAAGATAATTTTAGTTTTCAGCTGAGCAGACCATTAAACGGCACAAAAAAAACCCGTGTCCCGGAATAGCTTTACAAAAGGTTTTTGCCAGATTCCCACATCGTGACACGCTTCAGTAAATTGCCTGCCATCTTCGACTGTTAAGTCAGTTACTTTGTATGAAAAAGAGCGGAATAATGTATGATGGCAATTGCAGAAAATTCAGACTTTCCGTCGGCTGAAAAACGAAGGAAAAGATATTTCCGATTATCAAGTTTAATTTCATTTAACTTTGTCGGAAAATTCTTGCAAACTTTGACGGGGTTCTCTGCAAAGAACGTGCAGTAGTATTTTTAGCACTTCTGTAACCAGAATTCAGTTTCTTTGGCTACCGCACGGTGTTTTAATAAACTCAGTTGTTAAAGGGATTCATGGCTATATTATTTTATCATATAGATGGAATCATGCACGGTCTGATTGGTCAAAAAGTCATGTTTTATCAGAGTATAAAAACATAGTAAAAGCGTGTTTTATTGTTTTGTGCATGTAAAATCTATATCGTAAAGCAAATGAAGAAGCCTGAGCCGTGTATTACCCTGTGCTAAAACACTCCAACATTTCAACTTTTCAATAATTTCGGAACATCTCAAATGCCCGTCGTGTTTTATCAGCAAAGTGTAATACACGGCTTAGGCCTCTTTATTTGCTAAATTAAGTCCATTGGCTGTCCACTTCCACTTCCGCTAGATTCACCGGCCTTTGAGGTCGTGTTAAGCGGGATCATTTTATATAAGAGCAATACAACACTTTCCGTGTTACATATAGCTATGGAAAGCCATAGTGGACAAAAGTGGTCGAGATTATTTTTAAGATCCAGTTTGTAGGGTAACAAACCCAGATGTCATTCCGTGGGTCGAGAAATTTTTTGGCCAATCGAGTATTTTTTCACCGGTCGAGAATTTTCTGTCGGTCGAGAATTTTTTGGCCGGTCGAGAAACTTTTTGTCGGTCGAGAATTTTTGGCCGGTCGAGAATTTTTTTTGGTCGGTCGAGAATAGATTCTGGTGGTCGAGTAATTTCTGGGTAGTCAAGAATTCTTTTCTCAGTTGAGAATGTTTTTCCTAGTCGAGAACAAGAGACTATGAGGTCTCTTGTCGAGAATTATTGTTCTGTCTCACTGGCCAGCGGCCTCTACGAGTCAAATTTTGTCACGTGAAGGAAAATGGCGAACATTTTGGTTGTCCTGTTTTGTATGGCACTCTTGCCACTGTTAAAATTTAAAGTGGCTGAAGCGCACGAAGATTTGGAAAATTTCTTTTTATCTTTACAGGACTGCGTAACGCGAGTAGAGAGTACAAGTTGTGAAAAATCCTAGGTTTGTGGAGTATCTACACGGTCGTTTAAAGGGGCATTGTCACGCTATTTGGTAACTTTATAAAAAGCCAGAAAGTGTCTTTCGCATCAATTGAACTCCAAAGCTAATGATCTAGTTTTGTTATTAAAGACTATTTGAATGCACTGAATCTGTTTCCTGTCGCCTGTCGCTACGGATGGCATGGATGGATGAGACTGGAAAAAATTTGCCAATTTTTTCAAGTTTTGATGCAACGTGTCCCAAAAATCCTCAAGAAATTTATTATGGTTAGCCGTCTCTGATAAAATTGGTTACACAAAAAGGTGTTCGAATTTTTTGAAGACTGCTTTGAGTAAGGAAAATTTAACTTTATTGCTAGATTCATTTCAATCTCAGCGCTTAGCGACGTCAACGGCGCACATTACTGCAACCGGCACAGCATCACCATGCAGGCTGAGTTGCACGCGTGAGTTTTCGGTCGCATTGCACTCGGTGCACGCTTCAAAAAAATGGCTCTGCGCGTGCGAGATCTCGTTGAGTTCTGCCATACTCTGCAAACTGGGCCTAGGGCGTCGACCAGAACTTAGGGTTTGAGACGGCTCCCGCCGAAACACAGTGCATGAGTCCACACGTGAACTTGCGATTTTGTCCGTTAAGTCTTAAAGCATTCTCCAAAGATATTCAAGGAGATATTCAATCATGTCCTTCAACGCCTTCAGGCCTTGCAAACTAGCCAGAACCAAAGAAATGGCGAACACGATTTGAACGTGCCCCTTTAAACGACCGTGTAGATACTCCACAAACCTAGGATTTTCACAACTTGTACTCTCTACTCGCGTTACGCAGTCCTGTAAAGATAAAAAGAAATTTTCCAAATCTTCGTGCGCTTCAGCCACTTTAAATTTTAACAGTGGCAAGAGTGCCATACAAAACAGGACAACCAAAATGTTCGCCATTTTCCTTCACGTGACAAAATTTGACTCGTAGAGGCCGCTGGCCAGTGAGACAGAACAATAATTCTCGACAAGAGACCTCATAGTCTCTTGTTCTCGACTAGGAAAAACATTCTCAACTGAGAAAAGAATTCTTGACTACCCAGAAATTACTCGACCACCAGAATCTATTCTCGACCGACCAAAAAAAATTCTCGACCGGCCAAAAATTCTCGACCGACAAAAAAGTTTCTCGACCGGCCAAAAATTCTCGACCGACAGAAAATTCTCGACCGGTGAAAAAATACTCGATTGGCCAAAAAATTTCTCGACCCACGGAATGACATCTGGGTTTGTTACCCTACAAACTGGATCTTAAAAATAATCTCGACCACTTTTGTCCACTATGGCTTTCCATAGCTATATGTAACACGGAAAGTGTTGTATTGCTCTTATAAAATGATCCCGCTTAACACGACCTCAAAGGCCGGTGAATCTAGCGGAAGTGGAAGTGGACAGCCAATGGACTTAATTTAGCAAATAAAGAGGCCTAAGCCGTGTATTACACTTTGCTGATAAAACACGACGGGCATTTGAGATGTTCCGAAATTATTGAAAGTTGAAATGTTTGGAGTGTTTTAGCACAGGGTAATACACGGCTCAGGCTTCTTCATTTGCTTTACGATATAGATTTTACATGCACAAAACAATAAAACACGCTTTTACTATGTTTTATACTCTGATAAAACATGACTTTTTGACCAATCAGAACCCGTGCATGATTCCATCTATATGATAAAATAATATAGCCATAATCCCTTTAACAACTGAGTTTATTAAAACACCGTGCGGTAGCCAAAGAAACTGAATTCTGGTTACAGAAGTGCTAAAAATACTACTGCACGTTCTTTGCAGAGAACCCCGTCAAAGTTTGCAAGAATTTTCCGACAAAGTTAAATGAAAATTAAACTTGATAATCGGAAATATCTTTTCCTTCGTTTTTCAGCCGACGGAAAGTCTGAATTTTCTGCAATTGCCATCATACATTATTCCGCTCTTTTTCATACAAAGTAACTGACTTAACAGTCGAAGATGGCAGGCAATTTACTGAAGCGTGTCACGATGTGGGAATCTGGCAAAAACCTTTTGTAAAGCTATTCCGGGACACGGGTTTTTTTTGTGCCGTTTAATGGTCTGCTCAGCTGAAAACTAAAATTATCTTGTTATATCAGAGATGGCATGCGTTAATATAATGAAGAAAACTGATGCCAAAAAGAATGAAATAAAGGCTACATTTTCACCACCAGTCATCAGAGAAAACAAAGATATTATCTTCATGTCTTGACTTCTCTACCTAAAAAATTAAAAATAGATCTAGAGTGCTCTTTAAATAAAGACTTTGCTTTAATATATAATTTACTATTTCTGGTATAGGACTAAAACTAGCTTGTAAGTGAGGCCGATGCGGGGAGCTTTTCAAATACAAATTACATTCAACTCTTTTTAATGATATTCCCCCCTCCCTCCCCCCCACCCCATGAGCCTCCATTGCAAGCTAGTTTCAGTCCAATACCGAGAATACGAATATGGCTTAATTCCTTTCCTACGGAATTTGTTACCCAAAATTTTCCATCCTCATTTTGTTATCCGCATTTTGTCATCCGCTTTTTTCCATCCGCATTTTTCATCCGCATTTTACCATCCGCATTTTTCCATCCGCATTTTATCATCCGCATTTTTCTATCCGCCATCCGCCGCCATCCGGTCCGCACTTTACAGAGACCCCTTTCGGACGCCTGCCACGCAGGGTAATAATAGAAAGATCCAAGTTTATATCTAAAAATAAGCCTTTTACAAAAACATTCTTGAATCTTTCAGTCTTCAGTTCGTCAAACAACATATCAGTGTCTCTAAAGTGAATACCAAATGAACGGGTTAGTCTCGGCCGAGGGGTAGTGTTCAGTGGCGGATCTAGGGGAGGGGCCCGGGGGAGTGCACCTATTTTGGGTAAAAAAGGAAGAAATGACAGAAAAGAGAAAAGCCAGCAGGGCAAGTAAATCGAAACCGGCCTCACCCCTTAGCTCAAGGTCTGGATCCTTCACTGGTGTTTGTTTGGAGAGGGGTAGATTTATCCACAGTTTACTATTCTCCGATCAAACCGGGCCAACCGAGCAAGAGGAATGGCTCTCTAATACCATTTTCTTATTTCTTTCCCTAATTCCCCAGTTCATAAGCGAAATCTACTGAAGAGAAGAAAGGCAATCAACCAGTTTGTCAAAATGGAACGGCAAATTTCGCTGGGACCGCTCCGACCGGTCAATATGAGGGGTCCCGAACATTCCGGTCGGAACGAACTTCCCCACGGATCTTTCCATTTTGCGGAAAGCACCCAAATATTCCCGCCTTGTGAATGCCATCCAATCGGTGGCAAAGAAGCAAACCAGTCTCGGCGTGGTCGCAAAGTTTTGAAAAATTCATGAGACGAACTACTCGATTCCGCTGCAAGAAGTTAGCAAGCAAGAATCTTTCTTTTTCTTCTCTCATTGTTATACAATCTATCAGTATTCAGCGTAGGAAATGTCCGTACATCAGGAGCTGCTACCAAACACAAAAACCTGCCACAAGATCTCCAGTTATCCATAGTAAGCTTACTTCAACCCAACTTCCCAAGCACGTGCAATATGGTCGCCTGAAACAGAGATGCGAAAGCGTTTTCGCGGGGAATGCAATGGTTTCAGAGTCTTTTTCAAGGTAAGAACCATACGTGAGAAAATTGGCTTTGAAAGCTCGAGAGCTGGAGGAAACTTATTGCATATATTTTGCGAAACGAAACGAAACGAAACGAAACGAAACGAAACGAAACGAAACGTAATGAATAAACCTGAAGTGAAATTAACAAACCAGTGTCACAACAGTCAGATTCCTCCGTGCGATAACCTAAACAAGGAATAAAACAGCGGAAGTGCAGAATATGCAAATTCGATAATCTGTATAGTGCAAAAGGAGCTCTTCGATGACTGTGAATATGTATAAGTTATATCTTCCGATTCTTTAGCACTTTTCGTATATACAGCACGATGCAGGAATAATTTTGAACCTAAACAAGGAATAAAACTGCGGAAATACAAAATATGCAAATTTGAAAATCTGTATTTTGAAAAATGAGCTCCTCGATGACTGTGAATATGTATAAGTTATATCTTCCGATTCTTTAACACTTTTCGTATATACAGCATGATGCAGGAATGATTTTTAACCTAAACAAGGAATAAAACAGCTGGCCCCGGTTGTTCAAAGGCTGGATAAGGCTATCCAGCGGATAAATCGCTATCCAGTGGATAACGTGGTTTGTTTTGTTAACATTTATCCACTGGATAGCGATTTATCCGCTGGATAGCGTTATCCAGCCTTTGAACAACCGGGGCCTGAAGTACAGAATATGCAAATTTGAATCTGTAGTTTGCGAAACGAGCTCTTCGAAGACTTTGACTATACATAACTTATCTCTTCCGATTCATTAACGCTTTTTGTATATACAACTCGATGCAGTAATGCAGTAATGATTATGAACCTAAACAAAGAATAAAACAGTGGAAGTGCAGAATATGCAAATTCGAAAATCTGTATTTTACGAAACGAGCTCCTTGAAGACTGTGACGATATGTAACTCGTCTGTTCCGATTCTTTAACACTTTTCGTATATACAACTCCATGCTGTGTTGATTTTTGCACACATTTTGAGCCAAAAGGTCAGAAGTGCCCTGTTTTGCGAGACCAGCGTTGAGTACGTGACAATCATTTGCGTGACTGCCTTACTTTTTTTGTTATCAAGGTGATAAGGCAAAACTCTCATTCGTTTCACAGCATGCAAAAAGACATTAAGGTAATGATCGATGGTACACGATTACTTGTCTTCCGTCAATAAAACTGAGAAGAAGACGTCTTACTTCATTTAAATACTCAAAATCTTTATTGAAGTAAAACATTTTAAACGCTATATTATCAAGATAATTCTCAAGGAATCAATCTATTCAGGAAATCTAATGCGAAAGTAACAATACTTCTATACGATTTCTTTATTTGATTTAACAAGGCGTTATCGTGCCTCTTACGGTTACACATGTAACAAAACCATGAAGAGCTTTTTTAAATCTAACGGCTTCTCTCTTAATTTTCAATTTTGTTTACCTGCTACATACAGAACAAAAGGTGTTTTCGGCTTACCTTATTACTCATTATTTAGATATAGCCATGCCTAATAAAAAAGCAGTAACAATCGACAGCAAGCTCAACGGTAACAACAGTAACCTCAAACAGTTTGTATAGTAAACCTTAACTGGCTTACAAATTTTCGCACTTCACTGAATAATAAGTGATAGTAAAATTGACTACATAAAGTTTAACGCAGCAATATTTATAGGTGCAAAAATTAGTTTAAAAAAAATATGGATTATCTTACTTTGCTATTACATCCTTTTTTTTCCTTTCTTTCTTTAACAAAAACTGTTATCCAAGGTACACACTAAGGCTAGGCTGAAATGCTAAATTAAATTTTGCCTGACAGAACGCTCACTATTCTCGGGACAGTTCGTTTCGTTTCGTTTCGCAAAATACAGTAAGCCCATATTTTCTGAAAAGCCAACAACTACAAGCAGCCCTCGTCTAGTTAAGGAGGCTCGAAAGGGTTTTTTCGTTGCTGTAGCGTTTGTGAAACGATGGGAGACTACAAAGAAGGAAATGTAATGGTGTGGAAAAAACTATATGTCTCCTTGCAAATCTGTTGATGGGCTATACTTTAAGGCTACTTGTGACGTCATATCAGTTACCATGGCAACGCGCAAGGTCCACAAAAGTGTCCTCTAAATGTAAGTTTTTGTAAATTATCTGACGTCAACCTGAACCATCTCTATAGGTGAACCATCCATTTCTTTTTCATACAATATTAGCCAATCAGAGCATGCACTAGCATGTAGCTATGTCAAAATACTGTTTTTATTCCTACATGGTTCTTGTTTGATGCCGGGACTAAACGTAATGTTTGTTTGTCACAACAAGTGTTTTCTGGGAGAAAAGTGAGAAAGTTGTTCATATTCATTGGCTAAACTAAGACTTTGAGTCACTGTACAGGGGCAGATCCAGTATTATACCAAGGAGGGGTGCACTGCTAAAGGTCAGAACACACTAGGGGACTAGTGTAGTTGTAGGGACTTGCTTTGGGACCAGTACCCTAGTGTGTACTTGTATTCGGCATCAAAATTCTAGTTGCAGGGACAACATTTTCGGTCCCTGCAACAAGTCCCATGAATTAAGCTGGTTTGATTTCTGTGACTAGTTGCAGGGATCAATAATCCCTCAAATTGGTCAATAGCGTCGCGCACAGGTGACGTCATGAAAATTTACCCCCTGGTGTGACTCAGACAGACAAACCATTCCATGGGCTACTTCTTTGAGAGTGACACATGGAACAACAGCACTCGTGAACTCTTCAGCGCCATACTCTGTGATTAATTTCACAATTCGATGGCCTCTCTAGCTCAAAATGTTGGAGAAAACCCACGACATGTACCATGGAATAATAAAAATACGGAGTTTGAAGGAGGGTGGCAAAATATGATGGGCTTCTCATGTATGAAGGCTGTTTACAAACACACTCCTTACCTTCATGGCAGAGAAAAATATTACTACTGTGCCCGACATTCAGGTGTATCACCCACAAGAAAGTCAGCAAGCCGGCTAGAGAAATACATGTATGTGATAAAGAAATAACCGTAGATCCGATCGGATTCGTTGCATTGCTGTGATAAAACTGCCACGCTCCATCTTTGCAAATAAAAAAACAGTTTTAGCCCGCGCTATTTAGTACACATATCGTGCCAAACATAGCTATGATGTGTGCTCACGGTCACAGATTTGTTTATGTGGTTGGACAAATGGCTCTATTAAAATCATGGCCCTCCAAACTGCTGCACAGTACACCAAATTCTGCTCTGAATTTGGAATTGCCTCAGAGATAATTATGTACATGTCCTCCGGTTCTGTCCTATTCGTTTGAGCGAACAGCTCGGGTGGTTGAGTTTGGGAATTTCTGGCAATAAGTAAACGTTTCACTGTGAAGTATTTTTACGTTGATTGGCTATTTGCAACCGCCACGCTAAAACTTCTTGACTTCCGATTCCTGCAGGTTTTGGGAATCTGTCTGCCTGTTACTGCCGCTTTGTAAGACCCTCGTTCAATTCGTGACATTTATCCTCTTTTCTGGACACCTTCGTGCTGACAAATTGCACTGCTGGTGCCAAAAATATTGAAAGCGACTTAACAAATTGCTCAAGCGACGATTCCGATGATGAAGTTGTTCCAATCGATGACATCTTCGAAGAGTATGAGGAGTACGTCGAGGAGCCAGATGAAATAGAAACGGACGAGTCAACGCCGCTTTTTACAGAATATGTAGTTGTACGCGGCAGCTCCTTTCATGAAGACTCACAAGCTACATTAAAGAAATGTAGGAAAATTCTTAGTGCCAAAGTGGAAGTTGAATTAAGTCTTCAAAATGAACCAGACAACATCAGGGATTGCAATGCCATCATTGTGCATGCTAAAGTGCATTCACAGTGGGACAGGATTAGTTACATTGCAGAAAGTACCCAAATAGGGACGCGCACAGTTTCTAAAAATAGATTACATCATCAGAGACCCCCCCACATGACTCAGACAAGAATTACAGTCCGATAGAAGGTTTTGTATGAGCGCGTTGACTTCTTGACCAGTAAATCAGGCAAAAAAAGGAAAGATTGGTGGTCGAGGTTTTTGGATAGCTTAAATAATGTTAAAAAGCGAACACTGCTGCTATGGGTAATATAAAATAGATTCCGAAATGTCCAGAAAAGAGGATAATTGTCACAAATTGAACGAGGGTCTTACAAAGCCGCAGTGATAGGCAGACGAGATCCCAAAACCTGCAGGAATCGGAAGTCGAGAAGTTTTAGCGCGGCGGTTGCGAATAGCCGATCAACGTGAAAATACTTCACAGTGAAACGTATTATGAAGAAACTTATCTTTTGCTTCTCCTGGTTTTGAAGAGAAGACTTATCTGTTGACTTATTACCAGAAATTCCCAAACTCAACCACCCGAGCCGTCCGCTCAAACGAATACGACAGAACCGGAGGACATGTACATAATTATTATCTCTGAGACAATTCCAAATTCAGAGCAGAATTTGGTGTACTGTGTGGCAATTTTAATAGAGCCATTTATCCAACCACATAAACAAATCTGTGACCGTGAGCAGACATCATAGCTATGTTTGGCACGATACGTGTACTAAATAGTGCGGGCTAAAAGTGTGTTTTTATTTGTGAAGATGGAGCGGGCCAGTTTCATCACGGCAATGCAACGAATCCGATCGGATCTGCGGTTATTTCTGTATCACATATTTCTCTAGCTGGCTTGCCGACTTTCTTGTGGGTGATACACCTGAATGTCGGGCACAATAGTAATATTTTTCTCTGCCATGAAGGTAAGGAGTGTGTTCGTAAACAGCCTTCATACATGAGAAGCCCATCATATTTTGCCGTCCTCCTTCAAGCTCCGTATTTTTATTATTCCACGGTACATGTCGTGGGTTTTCTCCAACATTTTGAGCTAGAGAGGCCATCGAATTGTGAAATTAATCGCAGACTGGAAAATGGTTGTCAAACGATGGACTTTACAAGTACAATGATAATTTCTAGCTAATTACAGTTATCTTGTGACCCATTTCTAATTATTTTCTTTAATTTTGATATACAGTGATCAAATGCTTTCAATGCATTTTTATTCGTGACTGAGTCTCTACCCTACATGTATAAATCATATTGTTATTGTTGTGATTCAAAAAAATATTAATGATTACTGATGGTAACGGTTTGTCCTTCTTGCAAATCAGACATCTTTAACAATGAAGGAAGGGGAAGCTGCTATGGAAGGCCGAGTGTTAAAATTACCGACCATTGTGATGTGAACCACAAATTCAATCAAATAGTGAAAATTTCCCTCATCCAGTATTTCCTAAATGTAAATGCCCCTTTCTACTTGACCTTTTTGTCTGTATAAAAATCAACAACAACCTATATTTACACTTTTCTTTTTTCACATTAAATAATGACCAATACCTTGTCTTCAAAGGCATAGAAGGAAGAAGAATGTTCTGGACATTTTTCTAACAAAATCTTAACAATTAGAAACGGAATCATTCCTGATAAACTACAACATGCATTTCCCATTTCTCAGGGCTGTCATTAAGAGGCGGGTGCGAGGGAATTCCCCCGGCATCTTTGAAACAAACCCGAAACACTGGAAGGTGAAAAGTACATCAAACAACAATTTTTTTACTTTCCCGGCCTACTTGAAAAATTAGTGACAGCCCAGAGTTAATATTAAATTTTCTAAATTTTCATTTACCAAAGGTGAAAAATTAAACCCCATTAGAATTGAAATTTTTGGACCTCTCCAGTTCTTGAAGGCTTGCTACGTCCCTAGGCATTGATACAGTTTCAATTTAACCACATTTAACATGTGTCATGGAACATTTGTAGATAAACTTAATCATTGTGCTGAAGCTAACGTCATATTGCAGTGCACTAGTTTTATCAACCTACTACAATTTTACAAGGAGATGGTTTATTTTGCAACTTAAGTTCAATGCACCCACAAGGAAAACGACAAAGAAAGATTGAGAGTAGGAAAAAAGGGCAATTGCCTTTGCAATCTGTGTACCTTGGTTATTCCATTTCATTAGCTTGACTTTCACCTTCAAATGTAGCCTACAAACAGGCTTCCCCAGTGAGCTGAGCGAAGCCTGGGGAGAAGGAAAAGGCACAAGAGCCTGTGTACACTTGTTTGATGCTGCCAACCCCTGATACAATGTATCAGATTCGTATCATGATCAAACAGCTTACTATTGACGACTGAGTGATGAATGTTGAAAAACCAACTCTTCCTCAGGTCACGCTCAAAAATATGGCTTCCTCAGTTTGCTCGCCAAAATTTTATCCACCACTGGAGCACCTGTTTGCAGGCTAGTTCAAACCCTACTTATTGACATAAATTCTGCAATTTTA
>JAHPZR010019542.1:20000-22594 GCA_019787425.1 Platygyra sinensis
GCTCACTGGGGAAGCCTGTTTGTAGGCTACATTTGAAGGTGAAAGTCAAGCTAATGAAATGGAATAACCAAGGTACACAGATTGCAAAGGCAATTGCCCTTTTTTCCTACTCTCAATCTTTCTTTGTCGTTTTCCTTGTGGGTGCATTGAACTTAAGTTGCAAAATAAACCATCTCCTTGTAAAATTGTAGTAGGTTGATAAAACTAGTGCACTGCAATATGACGTTAGCTTCAGCACAATGATTAAGTTTATCTACAAATGTTCCATGACACATGTTAAATGTGGTTAAATTGAAACTGTATCAATGCCTAGGGACGTAGCAAGCCTTCAAGAACTGGAGAGGTCCAAAAATTTCAATTCTAATGGGGTTTAATTTTTCACCTTTGGTAAATGAAAATTTAGAAAATTTAATATTAACTCTGGGCTGTCACTAATTTTTCAAGTAGGCCGGGAAAGTAAAAAAATTGTTGTTTGATGTACTTTTCACCTTCCAGTGTTTCGGGTTTGTTTCAAAGATGCCGGGGAATTCCCTCGCACCCGCCTCTTAATGACAGCCCTGAGAAATGGGAAATGCATGTTGTAGTTTATCAGGAATGATTCCGTTTCTAATTGTTAAGATTTTGTTAGAAAAATGTCCAGAACATTCTTCTTCCTTCTATGCCTTTGAAGACAAGGTATTGGTCATTATTTAATGTGAAAAAAGAAAAGTGTAAATATAGGTTGTTGTTGATTTTTATACAGACAAAAAGGTCAAGTAGAAAGGGGCATTTACATTTAGGAAATACTGGATGAGGGAAATTTTCACTATTTGATTGAATTTGTGGTTCACATCACAATGGTCGGTAATTTTAACACTCGGCCTTCCATAGCAGCTTCCCCTTCCTTCATTGTTAAAGATGTCTGATTTGCAAGAAGGACAAACCGTTACCATCAGTAATCATTAATATTTTTTTGAATCACAACAATAACAATATGATTTATACATGTAGGGTAGAGACTCAGTCACGAATAAAAATGCATTGAAAGCATTTGATCACTGTATATCAAAATTAAAGAAAATAATTAGAAATGGGTCACAAGATAACTGTAATTAGCTAGAAATTATCATTGTACTTGTAAAGTCCATCGTTTGACAACCATTTTCCAGTCTGCGATTAATTTCACAATTCGATGGCCTCTCTAGCTCAAAATGTTGGAGAAAACCCACGACATGTACCGTGGAATAATAAAAATACGGAGCTTGAAGGAGGACGGCAAAATATGATGGGCTTCTCATGTATGAAGGCTGTTTACGAACACACTCCTTACCTTCATGGCAGAGAAAAATATTACTATTGTGCCCGACATTCAGGTGTATCACCCACAAGAAAGTCGGCAAGCCAGCTAGAGAAATATGTGATACAGAAATAACCGCAGATCCGATCGGATTCGTTGCATTGCCGTGATGAAACTGGCCCGCTCCATCTTCACAAATAAAAACACACTTTTAGCCCGCACTATTTAGTACACGTATCGTGCCAAACATAGCTATGATGTCTGCTCACGGTCACAGATTTGTTTATGTGGTTGGATAAATGGCTCTATTAAAATTGCCACACAGTACACCAAATTCTGCTCTGAATTTGGAATTGTCTCAGAGATAATAATTATGTACATGTCCTCCGGTTCTGTCGTATTCGTTTGAGCGGACGGCTCGGGTGGTTGAGTTTGGGAATTTCTGGTAATAAGTCAACAGATAAGTCTTCTCTTCAAAACCAGGAGAAGCAAAAGATAAGTTTCTTCATAATACGTTTCACTGTGAAGTATTTTCACGTTGATCGGCTATTCGCAACCGCCGCGCTAAAACTTCTCGACTTCCGATTCCTGCAGGTTTTGGGATCTCGTCTGCCTATCACTGCGGCTTTGTAAGACCCTCGTTCAATTTGTGACAATTATCCTCTTTTCTGGACATTTCGGAATCTATTTTATATTACCCATAGCAGCAGTGTTCGCTTTTTAACATTATTTAAGCTATCCAAAAACCTCGACCACCAATCTTTCCTTTTTTTGCCTGATTTACTGGTCAAGAAGTCAACGCGCTCATACAAAACCTTCTATCGGACTGTAATTCTTGTCTGAGTCATGTGGGGGGGTCTCTGATGATGTAATCTATTTTTAGAAACTGTGCGCGTCCCTATTTGGGTACTTTCTGCAATGTAACTAATCCTGTCCCACTGTGAATGCACTTTAGCATGCACAATGATGGCATTGCAATCCCTGATGTTGTCTGGTTCATTTTGAAGACTTAATTCAACTTCCACTTTGGCACTAAGAATTTTCCTACATTTCTTTAATGTAGCTTGTGAGTCTTCATGAAAGGAGCTGCCGCGTACAACTACATATTCTGTAAAAAGCGGCGTTGACTCGTCCGTTTCTATTTCATCTGGCTCCTCGACGTACTCCTCATACTCTTCGAAGATGTCATCGATTGGAACAACTTCATCATCGGAATCGTCGCTTGAGCAATTTGTTAAGTCGCTTTCAATATTTTTGGCACCAGCAGTGCAATTTGTCAGCACGACATCCATTTGCCTGGGATATTCAATGACAACGG
>JAHPZR010019545.1:0-20000 GCA_019787425.1 Platygyra sinensis
AGGGCAATCCTTTCCGTCGAATTTTGGCGCTGGATTAGAGCATGTGCGAGCACGTGTCCTGTGTCCCCTTCCGCATGACACGCTGCATGGTTGCCATGACGACCACTGGCTCCAACTGCCATTCACTGATGATTAAAGGGAATTATCTATGACATGAAAGCCTTACAAAGACTTGTATAAACTGTTGATTTTTTTGAATTGGTAAAAAAGGAACGTCTAGCTTATGTTCTAAAACGGTGTTTTGTGATTGCGTTCCATTGTACAAGAAGACTTGACGATTCACAACAAAAGGGTTTTTAGATTCTATATTCCAATCCAGTGAACTGGAGAAGCCAATGGCTGGGCCTCATCGAGGCAGGTGCTTGATACCAGTTTACAATTTTTTAGAAGTGACGTAAATTAATGTTTAAATCAGTTAGCTGGGGACCTAAATGCTGACCATCTTGCATACTAGTTGGAAAAATATAACGATATAAAATTAGCAAAGTGTGAAGTGATCAACTGCTAACTAACCTTCAACAAAGCGGTAAACAAATATGGTCCATGCAGATCCAACGCCATAATCCCATAAGCAACTGTTGGATGGTCCGTATTTGTTGTAAGTCAAGCCACCATTGAAACCAGTCCAGCACTCGTGTCGATATTCCACTCCAAAATACCAGAAGTGAAACCTATACACTTGAGAAGCACACGTGTGAATTATCGCTGCCAATGAATTAGCCAAATCTGACTCGTTGACAGGGTACCTTTGGATTAATACTGGTAAAACGCGTGAAACATCGTCTTTGAAACAACCGACTGGTTCATACGGAGGCAGTATATCTGTGTATAAAAGACCAGATAATCATTAAGTAGAGAAGTCAAGCTATAAGTTACTACTAAACTTATAGCAGATGGTTCTGTGCATTTCGCTTGAAGTTCTTAAGTGTTTAACATTTCATTGATCTTGCGGTATTAAATGCCAATCATTTCCCCCTTTGCCGCTGTATTTCATCTTGCGAGAAAGGGTGCCCTGTGTATATGGCCATATTAGTACAGTTATGAAACATCCTGAAAACCAAAGACTAACTCAGCTCCGAAATGAAAAGCATAGAAAACATCAAAATAAGCCGAGATCATTTTAAGTGTTGTCCTATGCCTGGCAATACTTTTTGTTCCATTTTTGCGCTGCATTAGAGCACGTGCAAGCATGCTTCCTGTCCCTCTCCACACGTCAGGCTTCATGGTCGCCACGACGAACGCTGACTCCAACTGCCTTAACCTGATGGTTAGAAGAAACAACCAATGACATGAAACATTTGAGGGTGTGGAAGCTTTAAGGTTTAAGTTTTTGTGATCTACCTTTACACTTTTCCAAATTGCAAATCTCTGTGGAGATATTTGCCCCAGCGCAATCAACTCCGTTCCATTTTGGTGCTGGATTAGAACATATGCGGGTACGTTTCCTGTGTCCCCCTCCACACGTCACACTGCATGGTTGCCATGGCGACCACTCACTCCAACTGCCATTCACTAATGATAAGAAAAAATAAACAGTCCATACCATCGGAGTTTAAAATTGTTGAAACTGATTGTCTTATGCTCCAAAATTGCGTCTTAAGATGCCCAAATTCGACGGAAAGGATTGCCCTGGGGCAGATATCTCCATAGAGAGCTGCAATTTGACCAGATGTAACGGTAAATGCCTCTTTTCGAAATATTTCTCCTTAAAATAATTCCAGCTTATTGTGATACTCTAGTATGTTTCTTTTTTCATTCATTCTGCTATTATTTTATCAGACTGTACAGTTCCTGATGTTTACCACCAAGGAATATTCATAGCTTATTAAATGTTGTGATGAGCTAATTGTATGGTTATAAAGTAATTTACAAGCAATTCTGAAGCAATAACAGCAATAATAATGATAATGATAATGATAATGATAATGATAATGATAATGATAATGATAATGATAATGATAATGATAATGATAATGATAATGATAATGATAATGATAATGATAATGATAATGATAATGATAATGATAATGATAATGATAATGATAATGATAATGATAATGATAATAGAAAATATACTGCAAAGGTTGGTCAAGACAACGTGAACATAGGCGTTGTCTTGACCAACCTTTGCAGTATATTTTCTATTTTTAAAGTTTTTTGGTCTGGTCACGATCTATTTTGATCCAACGTAGAGCAAGTTTTGATCGTTCACGGTTTTTGCAGTGGTTTAATCCTTAAAAAATAATGATAATGATAATGGTAATGATAATGGTAATGATAATGGTAATGATAATGGTAATGATAATGGTAATGATAATGGTAATGATAATGGTAATGATAATGGTAATGATAATGATAATGATAATGATAATAGTAATAATAACTTTAAAAGAAACAGGTTCACGTCTAAAAAGTAAATAAAATGAGGTAAAATATTTGTGTTAAAGAATTACATATATTTTCGACAGGGTTTTGTCGTATTTCATTTTTTTGTGTACTCTGCAGACTCTACAGGAGGTAATCTTCTCAATAACAATGAGACTTATCATGACCAGAGCCCTGAGGAATCCTCTTTGCCACTGGTAGCAAAGATCTTGGGAAGCTTGCTTTCAGCTCTGCTATGTTTAAGTGGAATATTATGGTTTGCTTTTAGATATCGTAGAAAGAGTCGGTGAGTGCAAATTATAAAGAATACTCTTGGTTGGCAGTTAATAATGCGCGTGCTTTATTTAAGAAAATAAAGGAACGTAGGTAACATTTGGCGTATAAACTCATTGCAACACAATAAACAATTTAAGGGCGTGGTCTAGACCACAGAGAGCAATACCAATAGATATCAATAAACAAAAAAGCAAAATAAATATTTTACATTTTACATAATATGATCGTGCCAAATAGCCAACGAAGTTTCGGGGATGTATTGTGCAGAAAAAAATTAATGTTTTTTGAATGAGGCTCCCTATACATGTGGTTGTACGACGGCATGCACCCAGTAATCTAGGCGCGCTCAAAAAAAAAAATCGATATCGATGACGTCAACATGCTTACTGTGACTTTTTGGGTATTCTACTGCGGGAAATTGTGTATTTTGCCCTAGCTGCAGTTTGTTTTTCATGATCAGGAAAATCTGCCAGACCGATTTTTCCACAGCAGGAAAATTTTGGAGAAACTTCACAGAAAGAAATTTGAAACAAAATCGCGAAAGTAAGCATATTAACCAGCGTGCGTTACGCGATAATTGATTACGCTAACTAGCCATGTTGAGTACTTTCTATGTTGAAGGTCCGAGCTATTGAAACATGTTTTTAGATCCAACTCAGAGCTCTCCGATCCGTTTGAAGTGCTTTTTGATGACATTTCCTTGGATAAGATTATTGGAGAAGGAGCTTTTGGGAGAGTATACAGAGGAAGGCTGCTAAAACAAACTGTGGAGGTTGAAAAAGGCAGGAAGTCTTCGAAGCGCAAGACGGATAAAGAGCAGCAGGAAATGAAGAGGAGCCCGACCGTTGCTGTGAAAATGTTACAAAGTATGATTTGGTTATGTCACGTCTTGTAAGCTTTAAGGGGGCCCTCCAGTTGAAATTCATCAGCGAAACACCTCATACAAAAATAGTCATAGCATCAAAATAATTTACGGTAAACTGCTGAACTTTGGCAGGACGCAAGTGCGTGACTCAATATAGCAACAATGATTGAAATTGACCACCATTGTTTATTCTTAGTCTATATATTTTTCAAGCTGTCTTCTGACTCCTCTAATTAAAAGCATAAAACCATTTTATTGAGCTGGTTTTAAGGCCCATGCATCTTATTTAAAAGTACTAAAAATCTTTCGAGTGAAATCGGGTTTCGACTAATTACGTTACCATGGTAACCAAGCATGCCAAGAAAATATGAAGTCCTCAAAACTCCAGTAATTTATAATGAAATGCAGTTTTGCTCAGTAAGTACAACTAGGCAAAATTTAAGGGGGCAGCCAAAAAACCACGAAAAATGCAAATCCTCAGAAAATGCAATTTAAAGTATACAATGTCTCAGAACAAGTCTTGAAGAAATTTTTGCACGCAAGACATGCTGTGTTAGCAAAAATATTTAAAAATGGATTTGTCTAAAGTCGCTTCTTGGTTTACTTTGCCTTTTTCTCCCTTTTGGGTTCATTACAGGGTTCTGTTTCACTAACGTTGTAGCTCCTTATCACCCTCTTGACTGATCATGTGATCTTCATCGCGCTGTTTGGCTGGTCTTTGACCCACTCTGTATTTCGTATGACGAACTTGTACACTCTTCTCTGCTTGCTTAACTCTCTATCAGCTCTGTTTATTTTAGATTTTTCCTGTACTATCTCCCCATAAGCCTTACTTAGTACCTCGTCATGACCATACCACGTTTATATTGACAAACTGAATGGTATGTTAAGCATTTCATGCAGTTTAGCAATACTTTCTTTTCCAAACTCCCATCTTAAAAGTACCATAAACTACTCTTCTATTCAAATCTTTGCCTTCAATTTTCCTTGGATGGGTGTCGTTGGAGGGCTGATCACCAGTGGCAAAGCAGTCACACACTCACGTTTGCCAAAAAAATTGACTGCTCATCTCCATTCTGTTTACTGTGCTCTCTAATAATTCAGCTTCAATTACATGGTAAAAAAGGCGTGGCCTTTGCAGTGAAATTGTTAGAAAGTGTGTAGTGAAGAAGGCTTTTTCTTTTCGCTATGCTAGATGGCGCCACAGAAGAACAAGTGGAAGAATTCCTGGAGGAAATAAAGCTCATGAAACAAATCGAGTATCACCTGAACATATTGAACTTATTGGCCTGCTGCACTATGACAAATCCCATGTTTCTTGTGGTGGAGTTTGCAAAGAATGGGGATTTACTTCACTACCTCAGGAAAAGATTTGAATAGAAGAGTAGTTTATGGTACTTTTAAGATGGGAGTTTGGAAAAGAAAGTATTGCTAAACTGCATGAAATGCTTAACATACCATTCAGTTTGTCAATATAAACGTGGTATGGTCATGACGAGGTACTAAGTAAGGCTTATGGGGAGATAGTACAGGAAAAATCTAAAATAAACAGAGCTGATAGAGAGTTAAGCAAGCAGAGAAGAGTGTACAAGTTCGTCATACGAAATACAGAGTGGGTCAAAGACCAGCCAAACAGCGCGATGAAGATCACATGATCAGTCAAGAGGGTGATAAGGAGCTACAACGTTAGTGAAACAGAACCCTGTAATGAACCCAAAAGGGAGAAAAAGGCAAAGTAAACCAAGAAGCGACTTTAGACAAATCCATTTTTAAATATTTTTGCTAACACAGCATGTCTTGCGTGCAAAAATTTCTTCAAGACTTGTTCTGAGACATTGTATACTTTAAATTGCATTTTCTGAGGATTTGCATTTTTCGTGGTTTTTTGGCTGCCCCCTTAAATTTTGCCTAGTTGTACTTACTGAGCAAAACTGCATTTCATTATAAATTACTGGAGTTTTGAGGACTTCATATTTTCTTGGCATGCTTGGTTACCATGGTAACGTAATTAGTCGAAACCCGATTTCACTCGAAAGATTTTTAGTACTTTTAAATAAGATGCATGGGCCTTAAAACCAGCTCAATAAAATGGTTTTATGCTTTTAATTAGAGGAGTCAGAAGACAGCTTGAAAAATATATAGACTAAGAATAAACAATGGTGGTCAATTTCAATCATTGTTGCTATATTGAGTCACGCACTTGCGTCCTGCCAAAGTTCAGCAGTTTACCGTAAATTATTTTGATGCTATGACTATTTTTGTATGAGGTGTTTCGCTGATGAATTTCAACTGGAGGGCCCCCTTAAAGCTTACAAGACGTGACATAACCAAATCATACTTTGTAACATTTTCACAGCAACGGTCGGGCTCCTCTTCATTTCCTGCTGCTCTTTATCCGTCTTGCGCTTCGAAGACTTCCTGCCTTTTTCAACCTCCACAGTTTGTTTTAGCAGCCTTCCTCTGTATACTCTCCCAAAAGCTCCTTCTCCAATAATCTTATCCAAGGAAATGTCATCAAAAAGCACTTCAAACGGATCGGAGAGCTCTGAGTTGGATCTAAAAACATGTTTCAATAGCTCGGACCTTCAACATAGAAAGTACTCAACATGGCTAGTTAGCGTAATCAATTATCGCGTAACGCACGCTGGTTAATATGCTTACTTTCGCGATTTTGTTTCAAATTTCTTTCTGTGAAGTTTCTCCAAAATTTTCCTGCTGTGGAAAAATCGGTCTGGCAGATTTTCCTGATCATGAAAAACAAACTGCAGCTAGGGCAAAATACACAATTTCCCGCAGTAGAATACCCAAAAAGTCACAGTAAGCATGTTGACGTCATCGATATCGATTTTTTTTTTTGAGCGCGCCTAGATTACTGGGTGCATGCCGTCGTACAACCACATGTATAGGGAGCCTCATTCAAAAAACATTAATTTTTTTCTGCACAATACATCCCCGAAACTTCGTTGGCTATTTGGCACGATCATATTATGTAAAATGTAAAATATTTATTTTGCTTTTTTGTTTATTGATATCTATTGGTATTGCTCTCTGTGGTCTAGACCACGCCCTTAAATTGTTTATTGTGTTGCAATGAGTTTATACGCCAAATGTTACCTACGTTCCTTTATTTTCTTAAATAAAGCACGCGCATTATTAACTGCCAACCAAGAGTATTCTTTATAATTTGCACTCACCGACTCTTTCTACGATATCTAAAAGCAAACCATAATATTCCACTTAAACATAGCAGAGCTGAAAGCAAGCTTCCCAAGATCTTTGCTACCAGTGGCAAAGAGGATTCCTCAGGGCTCTGGTCATGATAAGTCTCATTGTTATTGAGAAGATTACCTCCTGTAGAGTCTGCAGAGTACACAAAAAAATGAAATACGACAAAACCCTGTCGAAAATATATGTAATTCTTTAACACAAATATTTTACCTCATTTTATTTACTTTTTAGACGTGAACCTGTTTCTTTTAAAGTTATTATTACTATTATCATTATCATTATCATTATCATTACCATTATCATTACCATTATCATTACCATTATCATTACCATTATCATTACCATTATCATTACCATTATCATTACCATTATCATTACCATTATCATTATCATTATTTTTTAAGGATTAAACCACTGCAAAAACCGTGAACGATCAAAACTTGCTCTACGTTGGATCAAAATAGATCGTGACCAGACCAAAAAACTTTAAAAATAGAAAATATACTGCAAAGGTTGGTCAAGACAACGCCTATGTTCACGTTGTCTTGACCAACCTTTGCAGTATATTTTCTATTATCATTATCATTATCATTATCATTATCATTATCATTATCATTATCATTATCATTATCATTATCATTATCATTATCATTATCATTATCATTATCATTATCATTATCATTATCATTATCATTATCATTATCATTATCATTATCATTATCATTATCATTATCATTATTATTGCTGTTATTGCTTCAGAATTGCTTGTAAATTACTTTATAACCATACAATTAGCTCATCACAACATTTAATAAGCTATGAATATTCCTTGGTGGTAAACATCAGGAACTGTACAGTCTGATAAAATAATAGCAGAATGAATGAAAAAAGAAACATACTAGAGTATCACAATAAGCTGGAATTATTTTAAGGAGAAATATTTCGAAAAGAGGCATTTACCGTTACATCTGGTCAAATTGCAGCTCTCTATGGAGATATCTGCCCCAGGGCAATCCTTTCCGTCGAATTTGGGCATCTTAAGACGCAATTTTGGAGCATAAGACAATCAGTTTCAACAATTTTAAACTCCGATGGTATGGACTGTTTATTTTTTCTTATCATTAGTGAATGGCAGTTGGAGTGAGTGGTCGCCATGGCAACCATGCAGTGTGACGTGTGGAGGGGGACACAGGAAACGTACCCGCATATGTTCTAATCCAGCACCAAAATGGAACGGAGTTGATTGCGCTGGGGCAAATATCTCCACAGAGATTTGCAATTTGGAAAAGTGTAAAGGTAGATCACAAAACTTAAACCTTAAAGCTTCCACACCCTCAAATGTTTCATGTCATTGGTTGTTTCTTCTAACCATCAGGTTAAGGCAGTTGGAGTCAGCGTTCGTCGTGGCGACCATGAAGCCTGACGTGTGGAGAGGGACAGGAAGCATGCTTGCACGTGCTCTAATGCAGCGCAAAAATGGAACAAAAAGTATTGCCAGGCATAGGACAACACTTAAAATGATCTCGGCTTATTTTGATGTTTTCTATGCTTTTCATTTCGGAGCTGAGTTAGTCTTTGGTTTTCAGGATGTTTCATAACTGTACTAATATGGCCATATACACAGGGCACCCTTTCTCGCAAGATGAAATACAGCGGCAAAGGGGGAAATGATTGGCATTTAATACCGCAAGATCAATGAAATGTTAAACACTTAAGAACTTCAAGCGAAATGCACAGAACCATCTGCTATAAGTTTAGTAGTAACTTATAGCTTGACTTCTCTACTTAATGATTATCTGGTCTTTTATACACAGATATACTGCCTCCGTATGAACCAGTCGGTTGTTTCAAAGACGATGTTTCACGCGTTTTACCAGTATTAATCCAAAGGTACCCTGTCAACGAGTCAGATTTGGCTAATTCATTGGCAGCGATAATTCACACGTGTGCTTCTCAAGTGTATAGGTTTCACTTCTGGTATTTTGGAGTGGAATATCGACACGAGTGCTGGACTGGTTTCAATGGTGGCTTGACTTACAACAAATACGGACCATCCAACAGTTGCTTATGGGATTATGGCGTTGGATCTGCATGGACCATATTTGTTTACCGCTTTGTTGAAGGTTAGTTAGCAGTTGATCACTTCACACTTTGCTAATTTTATATCGTTATATTTTTCCAACTAGTATGCAAGATGGTCAGCATTTAGGTCCCCAGCTAACTGATTTAAACATTAATTTACGTCACTTCTAAAAAATTGTAAACTGGTATCAAGCACCTGCCTCGATGAGGCCCAGCCATTGGCTTCTCCAGTTCACTGGATTGGAATATAGAATCTAAAAACCCTTTTGTTGTGAATCGTCAAGTCTTCTTGTACAATGGAACGCAATCACAAAACACCGTTTTAGAACATAAGCTAGACGTTCCTTTTTTACCAATTCAAAAAAATCAACAGTTTATACAAGTCTTTGTAAGGCTTTCATGTCATAGATAATTCCCTTTAATCATCAGTGAATGGCAGTTGGAGCCAGTGGTCGTCATGGCAACCATGCAGCGTGTCATGCGGAAGGGGACACAGGACACGTGCTCGCACATGCTCTAATCCAGCGCCAAAATTCGACGGAAAGGATTGCCCTGGGGCAGATATCTCCATAGAGAGCTGCAATTTGACCAGATGTAACGGTAAATGCCTCTTTTCGAAATATTTCTCCTTAAAATAATTCCAGCTTATTGTGATACTCTAGTATGTTTCTTTTTTCATTCATTCTGCTATTATTTTATCAGACTGTACAGTTCCTGATGTTTACCACCAAGGAATATTCATAGCTTATTAAATGTTGTGATGAGCTAATTGTATGGTTATAAAGTAATTTACAAGCAATTCTGAAGCAATAACAGCAATAATAATAATAATGATAATAGATAATGAATAATAATGATAATGATAATGATAATGATAATGATAAAGATAATGATAATGATAATGATAATGATAATGATAATGATAATGATAATGATAATGATAATAGAAAATATACTGCAAAGGTTGGTCAAGACAACGTGAACATAGGCGTTGTCTTGACCAACCTTTGCAGTATATTTTCTATTTTTAAAGTTTTTTGGTCTGGTCACGATCTATTTTGATCCAACGTAGAGCAAGTTTTGATCGTTCACGGTTTTTGCAGTGGTTTAATCCTTAAAAAATAATGATAATGATAATGAAAATGATAATGGTAATGATAATGGTAATGATAATGGTAATGATAATGGTAATGATAATGATAATGATAATAGTAATAATAACTTTAAAAGAAACAGGTTCACGTCTAAAAAGTAAATAAAATGAGGTAAAATATTTGTGTTAAAGAATTACATATATTTTCGACAGGGTTTTGTCGTATTTCATTTTTTTGTGTACTCTGCAGACTCTACAGGAGGTAATCTTCTCAATAACAATGAGACTTATCATGACCAGAGCCCTGAGGAATCCTCTTTGCCACTGGTAGCAAAGATCTTGGGAAGCTTGCTTTCAGCTCTGCTATGTTTAAGTGGAATATTATGGTTTGCTTTTAGATATCGTAGAAAGAGTCGGTGAGTGCAAATTATAAAGAATACTCTTGGTTGGCAGTTAATAATGCGCGTGCTTTATTTAAGAAAAAAAGGAACGTAGGTAACATTTGGCGTATAAACTCATTGCAACACAATAAACAATTTAAGGGCGTGGTCTAGACCACAGAGAGCAATACCAATAGATATCAATAAACAAAAAAGCAAAATAAATATTTTACATTTTACATAATATGATCGTGCCAAATAGCCAACGAAGTTTCGGGGATGTATTGTGCAGAAAAAAATTAATATTTTTTGAATGAGGCTCCCTATACATGTGGTTGTACGACGGCATGCACCCAGTAATCTAGGCGGGCTCAAAAAAAAAATCGATATCGATGACGTCAACATGCTTACTGTGACTTTTTGGGTATTCTACTGCGGGAAATTGTGTATTTTGCCTTAGCTGCAGTTTGTTTTTCATGATCAGGAAAATCTGCCAGACCGATTTTTCCACAGCAGGAAAATTTTGGAGAAACTTCACAGAAAGAAATTTGAAACAAAATCGCGAAAGTACGGCAGGTAATTCAGTTAAGCAAATAGCGTCAGTTTTGCGTTCGAAGGCTTGCACGCGCTTACCGTTAAATCAAATCTTAAAAGAAATTATTTCTTCTGGTTCTAAATTTTATTAGCTTGACGGTGATATAGACTTTTCTATGGTTATAACATAAGCGACGCGCATACGAATGATTCTTCGGAAGACACCCCTGAAGGTCTACAGTAACCTTAACCAGCGTGCGTTACGCGATAATTGATTACGCTAACTAGCCATGTTGAGTACTTTCTATGTTGAAGGTCCGAGCTATTGAAACATGTTTTTAGATCCAACTCAGAGCTCTCCGATCCGTTTGAAGTGCTTTTTGATGACATTTCCTTGGATAAGATTATTGGAGAAGGAGCTTTTGGGAGAGTATACAGAGGAAGGCTGCTAAAACAAACTGTGGAGGTTGAAAAAGGCAGGAAGTCTTCGAAGCGCAAGACGGATAAAGAGCAGCAGGAAATGAAGAGGAGCCCGACCGTTGCTGTGAAAATGTTACAAAGTATGATTTGGTTATGTCGCGTCTTGTAAGCTTTAAGGGGGCCCTCCAGTTGAAATTCATCAGCGAAACACCTCATACAAAAATAGTCATAGCATCAAAATAATTTACGGTAAACTGCTGAACTTTGGCAGGACGCAAGTGCGTGACTCAATATAGCAACAATGATTGAAATTGACCACCATTGTTTATTCTTAGTTCCTGACAAGAAATACGTCTATATATTTTTCAAGCTGTCTTCCGACTCCTCTAATTAAAAGTATAAAACCATTTTATAGAGCTGGTTTTAAGGCCCATGCATCTTACTTAAAAGTACTAAAAATCTATCGAGTGAAATCGGGTTTCGACTAATTACGTTACCATGGTAACCAAGCATGCCAAGAAAATATCAAGTCCTCAAAACTCCAGTAATTTGTAATGAAATGCAGTTTTGCTCAGTAAGTACAACTAGGCAAAATTTAAGGGGGCAGCCAAAAAACCACGAAAAATGCAAATCCTCAGAAAATGCAATTTAAAGTATACAATGTCTCAGAACAAGTCTTGAAGAAATTTTTGCACGCAAAACATACTGTGTTAGCAAAAATATTTAAAAATGGATTTGTCTAAAGTCGCTTCTTGGTTTACTTTGCCTTTTTCTCCCTTTTGGGTTCATTACAGGGTTCTGTTTCACTAACGTTGTAGCTCCTTATCACCCTCTTGACTGATCATGTGATCTTCATCGCGCTGTTTGGCTGGTCTTTGACCCACTCTGTATTTCGTATGACGAACTTGTACACTCTTCTCTGCTTGCTTAACTCTCTATCAGCTCTGTTTATTTTAGATTTTTCCTGTACTATCTCCTCATAAGCCTTACTTAGCACCTCGTCATGACCATACCACGTTTATATTGACAAACTGAATGGTATGTTAAGCATTTCATGCAGTTTAGCAATACTTTCTTTTCCAAACTCCCATCTTAAAAGCACCATAAACTACTCTTCTATTCAAATCTTTGCCTTCAATTTTCCTTGGATGGGTGTCGTTGGAGGGCTGATCACCAGTGGCAAAGCAGTCACACACTCACGTTTGCCAAAAAAATTGACTGCTCATCTCCATTCTGTTTACTGTGCTCTCTAATAATTCAGCTTCAATTACATGGTAAAAAAGGCGTGGCCTTTGCAGTGAAATTGTTAGAAAGTGTGTAGTGAAGAAGGCTTTTTCTTTTCGCTATGCTAGATGGCGCCACAGAAGAACAAGTGGAAGAATTCCTGGAGGAAATAAAGCTCATGAAACAAATCGAGTATCACCTGAACATATTGAACTTATTGGCCTGCTGCACTATGACAAATCCCATGTTTCTTGTGGTGGAGTTTGCAAAGAATGGGGATTTACTTCACTACCTCAGGAAAAGAAGAGAGAAGGTAAAGTGAAATTATTGAAAATTTTATCTCCCTTTTAATTGCAACATAACATCACATGACATGACATGACATTACATGACGCGACGCGACACGACACCACACGATAAATGACACGGCACGACGCCCACCATCATTACGTCAACCGGCTTGTGCTAGTTTTGTGTCCCCATCGCGTTATAGAAACACGATTTTTTTACCTATCAGCGCGCGCTTTTTTGTAAGACTGTTTTCTTAATAGAGTATAATGCATGGGTGCGCGTAAATATGCAATTTCTCTTCTAGTATTCAACTTGATACGCGCGAGCGAGTGAGATTTCAAGTTGAACACTCGAAGAGAAATTCAAAATGTACAAGCAGCCATGCATTATTTTGTTTATTATATAAACATACTACTGACGACTTCTTTGACGATTTCCGAAGATCTCCGAACACTTTCCGAAGATTTTCTAAAAGTTGTCCAAAGGTCGGGTAAACATTTCCAAACATTTAAAAAAAATGTCCGAAGATAGGCCCTTTGCAGTTAACGATCACATGGTACAAAAACCGCCATGCTGGAGAGCAAACCGCCCACTGGGGCATCCAAAACAAAAGAATATTAAGTTAAGTTGCTTTGTTTTGGTTGTCTCCAGCATGGCGGTTTTTGTACCACGTGATCGTAAACTGCAAAGGGCCTATTGCAGAAGATTTCCGAGGCATAAAGCAACACATCTAAATACATTTTAAGGGATTAGCAATAGTTTCACTTGGGAAAATAACATGATATGCCCACGTGTGAAGATATCATGTTTACACGCAAAAGCCCACCTTGTATTTCACTGGCTTTATATAATAATTAACAACTATTCACCGAAGTGGAGGTGGCTAGCGGTGGATATTTACCGAGCCGCACTCAGCACTCAGCACACTCAGCGAGTGAATTATCGGGATTTACCTGCATCAGTTTCCAAAAGATGATAGATAAATTTCAATACCGCACGAGGCCGCCGAGTGCGGTATTCTCGAGTTCATTGTTAGTGAACGAGTGCAGGTAAATCCCGATTATTCACGAGCAATGAGTGCATTAACATTTTTATTATTCAAATTAAATACACTGCAAACAAACATTGTCAAACTTTGAGTCAGCCGAAGCCATGGTGTAATAACAGTGGTGTATTGAATTTACACCACAGCTATTACACCACGATAAAGACGTCAAGGAAGTTTTTTCGTCGCAACCCAACGTCACCTGGTACAAATCAACCAATCAGAAAATCGGAATTCGTACAGCGTATGAAAGTTGAATAATAATAGCTGTTTTAGTATATACTAAAATAGTGAGATAATATACACCACAAAAAAATTAATTTGGATGATTTCTTTACTTGTCACGGATGCAAACTGGGACGCCATTTTTTCTCGAGTTGCTCGGAGGTAAATAGCACAGGATATTCGGAGTTTGACGAGCCAATCAGCGCGCGCGTTCAACGCTATCCACTGTTTTAGTATACTAAAATACATTTTAACCTGCTCAGTAAGTTTTAGAAAACCGGTCTTCTTACCCAAACTGTACTGTTTATTGATTTAATTCAATGCAGTGTAACCTCCACTAGCGGCCATCCTTCTACAACGGCGAATTTCGTCTGTCTCCGAGGTGGCGTTGTGGAGAGGTTTGACTTTAATCTCTGAGTTGAATCTGAAAACACGAGGAAATTCGAACGCTCTGGCGCAGTTGAACGGGTACAGAAATATAATTCCGGTCCCTCAGGTTTTTTTTACTTCTTGGAATTGTTTTGAGCTGTCTTTTCCAGTTATTTACTTACTTATAGTGTTCTAGGAAAAAAGTATCAAGATTTCATAAACAATTTGTTTTTCTGCGCTTGTTAAAACCAAAATTTTATAAATGTGAATTTCAAGAAAATGTCTCGTGAAATAATGTTGATTCTAAAACAATAGTTAAGGACCTATTCCCGCACGTATACTGAATCTTTTCCTGCTTACCTAGTCTTCTTCAAGTATTACCACCCCCAGCTGATTGTCGCCCGCAGCAGGATGTCCCTACATCTCTTTCATAGCTCTTTATATAACGTTGCCCAAGCTTGCATAATTTATCGGTAGCCATAATAATTTGAAGTGGAGATAGCATTGTGAGAGTAAAGGCTCGTCCCGAGCAGGGCGTTTGTCAAAACATAAAACGTTCTACTTTGTTTTACATTTTAGATCATACAAGCTGTTGAAAAGACGAGAGATGCAACGCCTCATTATCAAAACGAGGGAGTCATAAATGAAGGGTGCTTATATGAAGTAATTGTTGTCATTTCATTTCTTTGCTTTCCTTGTTCAATGCAAAAAATAGAGCCTGAGTTTATCAGTAGTGATCTGGAGTGCAAATTCTCCAGTCCCGCTCACTAGATGGATTTGTGTTCGGTAGTGCTTATTTTAGATTTCCGCCGCTTTCTCGAGGCCAGTCCTATGTTCCTTTCCGAGAGGAGGACGGCTGGAAGCGTGAGCGGCAAAGCATATATGCGAGGTGAATTCATATTTAAAGCCTTGCGGCGCTTCTGGTGGCTGGAAAGGTCATCTGATGACAATCATAGGTGGGCCCACACGAAGCCTAAGGCATGTAAGAATTGTCCATGTACCGTTTTCTTCCTTGTTTCACGTTATTTGTTGCGATAAGGGATTTTATGCTGTGTTCCATAGAGGGTATTTCTTTTAAATGCAGAGCAGAGCTGTTTGACAGCGGTGTGGTAAAAACCATGTCAAAGGTCACACATATGTTGGTGTACATGGTGTTGACAGCATGTTTTAGTTTTGCTAGCTCGGATTGCTTTAGCTCATTTAAAAAATGAACTTGCCTGGTACCACTAGAGAGTGGTGTCGCTTTCCGTCAAGAAGACTACCGTACACACCAATTTGCTTGAGTGTTTTGTTTCTTAAGATCGGTATTTGCGTTTTCCCTCACTCTGTTGACTTTGTTCGTTATCTGACATTCTCGCGCAGAAGTGTGTTGACTATTTTGCGTGTTGCATATGCCACTATGGTTAAGATCAGGCAAGATTTCATCAATGGACGGTATGTGGTTAAATGTTCCGCTAACGCGGTCGCACTTCATGTCGCATAACTTCTTTGCTACTGGGAGAAAGATAATATAAGCAGTCTGCTCAATTCCGGTGGGCATATTTTATATTGGTCAAAATGAATAATGCCAACGTCCACGCGTCTGGCCGTGAGTTCGCGAGAGTAGCGTGGGCTCCTTTCCCGAACAGCGGCTCAAATGAGTGCGCATGCTTTAGCCACGCGCGCGCGATAGCCGCGCGTGGGAATGAGTTGCATCATTTCCATAGAGCTGGCAAGCGCCAAAATGGCGGCAGGTTTAAATTTCGCGGTATCTGTTTTCATTTCGCAGGGATAAAGCGGAAACAAAACAGCTAAGGTTTTTACTTTAAACACAGCTCTCAAAGGGCCATCTCTCTTATATATCGTCTTCAACAAAGAAGCTATCTCTGCAACAATATTGAATTTTCTTGTCAAATTTACGTGTTCGTAGCGAAACATGAAGACTTGTGTTATAATCGCGGTAGTTGTTGTCGTCGGCCTCTCTAGAGTCAGATTTCCTGATGAATAAGCCTGTTGCCTGAGCAGTAAAACTCGGGAGAAGAACGTTTGTAGAGGCAGAATGATTGGACTTGGTACCGAGATGGCTCGAGTGGCGGAGGTTGACCGTGGAAATTTTGTGTGATGAAAGAGGAAAGTAGCCGGAAGGACCGGAAGCGCTTTTAAAATCGCGCACATACCCAGTCGTTTGTGCCGCTGTGAGCCCTATGCTGAATTGAACTCCTTTTCGCTTTGTGAGTAGCGCTGAATTCTTGGAACCTACATTGAATATAACGCACATTCTACTGGAAGATTATTTTGATTTCAAGCATTTAATAAGAAGAGGTGATTTGAATTTGTCTCCTTTCAGAACTTTCATGCTGCCACTCAAAATTTGCAGGTAGGCTGTAATTTAATATTCGAACATATAAGCCCTACAGGGATTTTGAAAAGCTTTTTCCCACCCTTGCCGAGATTTTTTACGTTTCAGCTGTCTCCATGTGATTTGACTTTTTCACAGTAACCGCTAATCAAATTTGGATTTTTTTTTGACACAGTTGTTCGGGTAAATTCTCAAAAACTAGAATCATTTTAGATTCTGGTATCACCCTAGAATTAACTTTGCATATCGACTTTTCTTTTAGTTCACCGCGTTTAAGCCATATGAAAACGTGAAATGTCATTTCTGGTTGAGTGAGAAACAGTGAAGAGTGGAGACCTTGGACTAGTCAGGCAGAGAAGTCACTGATAAGAGCTTAGGTTTTCATAGCCTTCGCAACGGTTTAACATTTTGACCTAAAATTGTCTAATTCCTGGACTATTTCTTCGCTTCCATTTATTTAGTTTCAAAAATATGTCAACTTACGTACTTGTTTCGACGTCGCAGCTTTCCGTTTCGTAAACGGTCGATGCCATTTTCGCGACACTTAGAAAATATTTTTACTGTGAACGAATTTTTCTCTACTAAATTGAAGAAAAAGGAAAATTTGCAAGTAACCACCTAGTATCGAACCCGGAACCTCTGTTTCCTGACATACCTCTTATACCACTACACTACCAGGTCGATCCGCCAAATCTACCCAAACTTTAATTGTATAACGTGACATTCTTAAACATTAATAATAGAGTTGCCCTAAACATCAAATAAGGGCTAACCGCAAGCAAACCAGTGTGAATATGAACAATTAAGCATTTGGTGAATGCATTTTACTCCATCAACAAATTATAACCAGTTTCTACCTTGTCTGGGCCTAAACTTAAGCAGATATGGCATCGTTCATTCTGAAAGGCTTGGTTACCAATGATGGCATCGACCGTTAAAAATGGCATCGACCGTTTACGAAACGGAAATCAGCTTCGACGTCATGGACTGACTAGCCCCAGGCCTCCATCTAACGTGGCTCCTGACCAACAGGAAGTGAAATTTCCCTTTATCAGACGGCTAAATGCTGTAAAAGGCGACATTTTTCGATTTCTAAATTAAGATCTCGTGAAGATTCCACTAAGCAAACAAGAATACTTCCTGTCGCACATTGTTTTTTTTTCAGTGCACCAGCGACAATTACAGATGTACAGCAATTGCCCACGGGAGTATCAAGAATAATCCTGACAACTTACATAACGATGATATTATTACAACCGCTGACCTAATGACGTTCGCATGGCAGATAGCGAAGGGAATGGTACGAGCTGTATTACGGGTGTAATATAGAAATTGGCCAATGTGTTTGCAATTTGTAATATCAAGATAATGCTTTGAAGGCCTTTATAACAGATAAAACCAATCGAAAGGCTGACCGGACGGCTAAAAAGGATAAATTTAATGCTCAATATTTCGGTTAGACAGGACTAACCTTCTTCAGGGGCTACATTGAAGCTAAGTAAATATTGATGGCCATTTTCCTTTTCATTAACAACTTTTGTTGCAGTGATCAAAATTTCCCTTTCTTATTTTACGTAGAAGTTTCTGTCAAGCAAAGGATTCGTGCATCGTGATCTAGCGGCGAGAAATGTTCTCGTTTGTGAAGGCAAGCTTGTGAAGGTAGCCGACTTTGGATTGTCGCGTGACGTGTACGCTGGGAAAGTGTACCATTCTAAAAAGAACAGAAAACTGCCAATCAAATGGATGTCACCGGAAGCCATTCATGACCAGGTTTTCACGGTAGAGAGTGACGTGTAAGTAACAAATTGACGCGTGGGGGAAGTCGGTGATGTTAAAAGTCACCTGCTTTCAGGATCAAATCCAAGATACATACAGAGTTTGCTTATTTGGTTCTCTCAATTTAAATAGCTAAACAATATTGTAGTGTTTCTTTTGATATAATTTCGCGAGAAAATTAGTAAAACGATAAATAGATTCGCAGCGCTCACAGTTCATAAGGTAATAACTGTGATGCCAGTTACTAAATAATTAATTTGCCCTTACTGATCTGTAAAGCGTTTGATAAAGTCTGAGCTTTCGTTCTTTTCTGTTGTATCACATCAGAACAAAAATTGTGGCTCAGGGTGAACAATTTCCTTCTGGCAGTAAAAAAAAACTGGGAATATGATAAATTTTATAGCGGAGAAAAAAAGAAAAGTCGCCCGACGGAGCCCCGTGAACTATACAAAGTAGAAACCATGACGGCTATGCTGAGGCTAATAGGTCGACCGAGGCGTGCTGTCTTGGTTGAAAGCCCGTTTCAGATGTCTCGAGGATGTACAAAATGGTAAATTAGTTCAGTTTTCATAACTCTTGCTTGCTCTATGAAGTTTCTGGTCGTAAAATTTACACTGAATTTACAGTGAACTACCAAATTGCGGTAAGCGCCTTTTTTGTGTAGCAACTGCCATTGCGTTTTCTGCTACGACGGGATACCTTTAACGTCGCAGTTGAAAATTTACCTGGGCTAAAGCCATGCTTGAAACATTTTATAAATTTCATTATTTTCAATTTGCTGAGCTCGTAACAAGACCACCTCAGCTGCTTTGTCGAAGTTGTAAAAACAGCTCTGTCCCGGCTTTCGCGGATAATCGAGCACCCGTTTCGTAGACTTCTAATCATTACTGCCGATTTCCTTTTTGACACTCGCATGTAGTGTTACATCATATGGAGATTTTCCGGTTTGTTTCTTAGTGGTGAATGTCTTTAGTATAAAGATTATTGGTAAATATTGCCTTCTAAGTGCATTCCTTAGATTTACCTTGAATGATAATCAATCTTACAGGAATTTTTCTGTAACATTTTCTTCATTCGACCACCCTTGGTTAATATTTGCTATTTGATTGTGGGACGCAAAGATATGCATATTGTGTTTATGTACATTTACACGTTTTGTTCCATATTTTGGGTTGGTTGAAAACACTTGTGGATGAGTTTCTTTCAAGGTTCTATTGCGCGGTAGATTAATAATAAGTATTTAATGGGAGCTCTGCTTTTAAGCTTGGCTAATCATATGTTATGCTATGTCTTAACAGGTGGGCGTATGGTATTCTACTTTGGGAGATTTTAACAATCGGTGAGTTATTGCTCTTCCTTACTACTTGCCATTTTGCAATCTACGTACGTTTGGCGTTTGTTAAGTTGGTAACGTCGAGGGTTTTCATATAGTCACCTTTTTAAAGTTTTTTTGTGAACTGCGCATGCCA
>JAHPZR010019545.1:22500-60000 GCA_019787425.1 Platygyra sinensis
GACAGCGGGTTATAAAATAAACCGATAAATTTCAGTAAATTATCAACGAACGGCTGAAGAATACAAGCAAAACGACGAGGCCTACTCAATCTCTTCATGTTATTTAGAAATCCTGGAAAACATGCCATGACCCAGTAACTTGGCAATGGTTATTTTTAAACGAAGCTCTGTAACAATTGTCACATAACAAAAAGTCTATTTCATGGCTCCAAACCGTTCCATATATACTAATAAGTGTCAATTAAACAGAGACGCAAGAATTGGAACATTTAAGATAAGGTGGCTTTCCTCATGGTATCGGCAGAATTCAATTACATAATAATCCCCCTAGCAGGTCTGTTCTCCCCATACAAAACAATTCTATATAGGCACATCGTAAAACACGTGACGGCCTGGGAGATAAAAAAAGAATTATACGTGCAAGAATTTCTAACCAACGCACTGTTCAGTACGATAGCCGTGTAGATTTTAGGGAGGGCCAAAACTGCCATTTTTAAAAACCCATTAAGCATAGTTTGGAATTCCGAAAGCAAAATCGCGATTGTAATACATGGCCAAACGCGCGAGGACCCGCGACATGAAAGAAAAATGACATGGGCTAGAATAGGTTATTTCCGAATTACCTTAGGTCTCTTTTTCGAAGCCAGTCTTGGTGCTCATCCTTTCATATGCAAATCAATTTTCTTTCACACGCAAACTTAACTCATTCTCATGTGAATGAAAATTGATTTTGCATACGAAAAGATGAGCACCAAGACTCGCTTCGAAAAAAGGCCTGAGGTAATTCGGAAATGGCCTATTTGCATTCCACGCACTATTCAGTTCGGCAGAATTCCACGCATTAATCATAGTTTAGGATTCCGAGACCCTAAACGCGACTGGGTCAGATCTCTAAACGTGTCAGGATGAGCAAGAGACAGAAAGGATGACATGAGAGGCAATCTCTAACACACCCATTGTCCATTTCCGTAATGTGACAAATGGGCCACATTTGAAAAAATAAATCACACCGGAAAAAAATGGAAAAATTTGTCATATCTGAAAAGAATGGGTCACATTTGGAAAATTGAGTCACACTGCGAAAAATTTGTCACATTGAGAAAAATGGGTCACACTATAAAGAATTGTCAGATTTATAAAAAATTGCTTACACTGTTTAAAAACGGTCACGCTGTGAAAACTGGGTTACACCTGGGAAAGTGGGTACCACTGAGCATAGAGGCATTTTGTTTGCGCATGCTCCGCAAAAAGTATTTTGTGAGTAACCGCTGGTATGCACCTGCTTTGCGTGTAAGCAAAATGGAAGCAAAATGGCGATAGTTGCGACAAATTTTCCGGTAATGGAAGTAGTCTTTTTCTTTTTTCCCTTTGTAACTCGAGTGAAGGCGTCAGAAAATCAACCAAATGGTTTTTTTGAAGCCTTGTAAAAAGTCCCAACCAAGTCCGTTTCAGAAGATCAAGGCCTATACAACCGCTTCTAGTCTTGTTTTGGAATTGTTAGAACACGGATCAAGGAATATTTGTGAACTGAACGATACCTTGCGGAAGGCCTGTTAAGCACAGACATAATTAAAAGTTATTTCATCAGTCTAGAGCTGCCTTAAGTAACTACTGAAATATTCTATGTTTTTTCGTGCGCTATAAACGTTTTTTAATCGCTTCAACTACTAACGCAATCATCCTCGAGCAATTGTGCACGTGTAAATCGGAAAATAAAATTTCGCACATGTTTATTAGCATAACCAGCGACGACGATTTAATACCCAAATAGAAAACTTCAATGTCGAGTTAAGAAAAATCATAGTAGTATACTATGTTGTTTTTAATCCGCGTTACTGCGTTCCCCTTGCGTTCCGTGTGCGTTCCCTTTGGATTCCCTCAAGAAAGTGCGTTCCCTTTATTAATATGCATAAAGGTCGAGTCCATGACGTCATCTATTGTTATAACTTAGGGAAAGAATGCGTTCCTCCATACTAATGAAGTGTCTAGCTAGCTAGGTAAAAATGCGTTCCTCCATACTAATCAGCGTCGCTCTAAACAATAAAAACAATAAGGTTGCCCGGTCTTGCCCGATCTCTTTTGACCCTGATTGGTTTATGAAAAAAATCTGTTATAGGTAAAATGCGTTCCTCCATACTACACCTGTAATGTTTGTCCCATCGCACTAAAGATTGTTACCTTCATGGATATGATTGTATAATAATGCAATTGATTGTGCGTTCTCATGCATATTGTGTTATTGAAAGTCTTTTGTTGGAAAAGGATCGTCCAAAAGTGTAAATGATTGTCGTTTCGTGACAACGAATTTCATTTCGACCAAAATGAAAATACATTTACAGTCAATGAATGTCAAAGGATGGTATTGTTTATCTTTTGATGATTTTGAATGTTAACATATATGCAAATGTTATTCTTGAACATTCCTTACGCGCAAATGAAGGTCATATTGGTGTTATTGAGAGTGTATTGACTGCAATGAAACAGATTTGGACACAAATGAATGTTTATTTTCTGTAAATGAAGAGCAAAAGGTGTACAGAACAAGCTTAGTGATCCATCGAAAATTTGAAACGAAATTGTTAATCCCATTTACAACATTTTCATTTGTATCTTAATTTATCTGTGAAATGGTGAATAATTATTAATTTTCTTTCTTAATTTGATTGATCACACCACCTGGTGTATCTGTCATGCTGCAGAGTTAATTGAGCAATAGCATATTTCATTCACAGGCTAACAGTGTAAGACTATAAATTAAATGTATGTCAAAGGATGGACATTGGTTATCACAACTGCATTTACGTTCCAACATAAATATTTGATAACCATACTGGACAGAACATGGAGTTGTTGCAAGAGCTAGTACATTACAAATCCCTAAACATTGAGAAGAACTGTAAAGAAGACATAATCCTCTTCATCAGTCTACGGTGTTTGTGGTGCAACTCCCACAATTTTTTCAATACCTGCATGTGCAGCAAATAATAGAAAAACAGTTATAACATGTTGTTCTAATTTTGTTTGTCTAAGCAACTGCCTTTCTCTGAATCCTCAGAACATGGTAAATAACAGCAAAACAATAATCTTTTGGAGGCTAGTTTGTTCATTTTGTTACATTGTTTCCAAAAAAAATCAGTTCGAAAGGCAGAGGAATTCTTACAAAATAAACGTTGCACGAGAGGAAAGCTCACGTCATTCGGTTCCCGGGTGCCGTTCGAAAGCTAAATGTACATGAAATGCGAAAATTTCGACAGAAACGGTACTAGTTTTTCTTCTTCGAATAAGGCCACGCATTTTTGTAGGAGAAATAAACTAGATAGAGCAAAAGAGAAGTAAACAAACAATGCAATGCAGTATTTTAACCAAAGTTTCTAGTCAAGTTAGCTCTTGGAGACTAAAAAGGCGATTATAAAAATACCTACAGAAAAATAGGAAGAAAAATAGCAAAAGTCCACGTGTATTAAAACGAAACTTTAACAATGTAAAAAATAGACAACTACATACCCTGCATAACAGATTTGGAGAACAACAAGACGAAAGACCTTAGTGATCCACGACTCATAAAAACTACCAAAACATCCCGATTAAAAATTTGCCAAAAGTTGCTGTAAGAGAATTGTAATCCTGCAAACTGCGCATTTTTAGAGTCTGGAGTCCCCAGCGGCTGAGGAGAAGAAGAAGAGACATGTTGTTTGCAGTAATTTAAAGCTTGGGGGCAACCGGAAACATGTTGAAAATTTACTTCAAAGTTCAAAGAAAATCAGCTCAAACTCAAAATTTCCCTATCATACAGGATCGCGTATCTGACGATCGTCTCGATATACAATCCCATGATTCATAACAATAAAGCTGCAACATCTTGAGACTAACCTTCATCGATTGTCTTCTCCAGGGAACAACTTGATCTTCGTTAAATAAAAAAAAACACTCCACTTCTTTGGGCCTTTATCTCGTTATGTTCGCACTTTGATCATTAATATATCCTCATCCAAAGTCCCGACAAACACTGTGAATATCCACAGTGTTAGAAATGTGTGTAAACTTGTTATAATCTGTCATCTCTCTTGACAAGATCTTTCTCGCAACGTAGATCACCCGACCGAACTCAAATTATTCCATTCATCTCGCGCATGCGCAAACAGAATGCCCATATGCTGTACCACTGTGAAAAATTTGTCACATTTGAAAAAATGGGTCATATTTGGAAAGGTGGGTCACACCGTGAAAAATTTGTAACATTTAGAAAAATGGGTCAAACTGCTTAAAACGGGCCACGCTGTGAAAAATGGGTCACATTTGGGAAAATGGGTCACACTGTGAAAAATTTGAAACATTTGGAAAAACGAATCACACTGTTTTAAACTGGTCATGCTGTGAAAACTGGATTACATTGGGGAATATAGATCACACTGAAAAAAATTGTCACATCTCAAAAGTGGGTCATGATCACTGGGGAAAATGGGTGACATTTGGACAAATGTGTCACACTGCGAAAATTTGAACTTACTCAGCCAGTTTGCGATCTTGGTGTTAATTTAGATAAAAGCCTATCATTGACACCCCACAAAAACAAGACTTGTAAGAAAGCAATTAACGCAATCTGGTTCATAAGTCGCATTCGCAAATACCTTAGCAAGGAAAATTTCAAACTGTTAGTTAATGCACTGGTGATATCACTTCTGGACTATTGTAATGGTATCCTTTACGGTCTCACAAAACAAGAACTTGATAAACTTCAAAGAACTCAAAACACTGCCGCACACCTTATCAATGAAACTTAGCGATACGTTCGAGAACTACACTGGCTACTTGTTGAGTCATGGATCATATTCAAAGTTCTGCTTATCACTTTTAAGATTATTCATGGACTTTTTCAAACATATTTGTCGCCCCTCCTACAACATTATCATCCACAACGAACCCTACGCTCATCCTCTACTGTGAATTCTGTGACATACGGTGAACGTGACTTTTCATTCTCCGCACCTATATTATGGAACAGTCTACCGGATTCTATTAAAAATAAAAAATCTTTTTCATCTTTTAAATCTGCCCCCAAAACATTCTTGATTAGGAAATTCTATTTTTGAATACTTTTTGAGGAACTGTATCTTGCCTTCACGTGAAGTCTGGACGGTTGAGGGTTATCAATTGGAATTCTCTAGCCTTCTCGTCTCCAATTTTTAAATGACTATCTCATTTATTAAGAAATAGCACACAAACTGCAGTGACAAACATGACAATAAGGCGCATGTTGTCAAACAAAATTGTTTAACTTGACGTTTCGTAGATTTTTCTTCAGAAGTGACCGTCTAGAACACAAGTAACAACCAAAATTACATTTAAGATAACGTAAATGTTTTATAGTGAAACTTAAGCAAGCAAATCGGGATTACGTTCTAAAACCCAAACCTAACCTAACCCTAATCCTAAAACCATTTTAAATTTTAAGTAGAAAACGTGACTAATAAAATAACATAATTAATCACATTTTACAAGGCACACATTTGTTTAGCTCTAGTGAAAACTCTACTTCTGTTACTGTAACCTCCCAAATCCAATTTGTGCAGCGCTCCAGGTGGGAAAAATCGGTCCAGTGACAACACCAAAACAGGCGTTCTATGGTTTTAGGCTTAACTTGTTACTCAAAAAAGCTCTCATCGTGATCCTTAATGCCCACTTTTCATTAATAATAGATTTCTGCCACTGGTCTATGGAATATCTTATATTGAAGGCTTCTTAGTATACTAGAACTGGTGCATAAAAAAGGGGATACTAAAAGAGGTAGTCCAATCTCCGACCGGAGGCGAACCCGCCGGAAGATGCTTATTCCATTAGGCTGCTTCTTATTTGGCTGAATGGCAACCGATTTACCAAGGTATCAGAATTTAATTTGCTCACTGTTTTACTTTTAAAAGGTCCCTCTACGTTTCAATATTCCACTACAGGTGGCAGTTTACTAAACTCTTTCATCTCTGATTTGTATGACTTTGCGTGCGCATTATACCGTAGGCTTGTAAGAAGGTAGACTTTAAATTAAACTAATCAATCAATTTGGTTGGTCACATGAAAAAAGCGGAGTCATCTAAGAGGTCATCGACGTACAGCAAATGATCTTATATTCCACGAAAACGCAAAATTATTCGACAATAGCTGTGATATGAAGTCGCTGGCTTCTACAAATCTACGGACATACTCTGCCAATGAATCGAAAACAATCCTCCTAAAAGTATTCTGCACAAAAGAGCTAGCGAAGATTGCTGATGAGTTTTTGTTTAGTTACAAAACTTCTTCCTCGTCTGGCCATCGGAAAACAAGAGCCTTTTTCCAGTCCGTGGGATAATTTACATCCCATACAAAGTTTTTTAGCCGAGGAAAATTTTAGAGCCCTAGCGAACAAGCCAATATCAGCCATCCTTGGTTCCCTATCTTCTATATCATTAATAATTGTTTTCTTTGCTATTTTATAAACTTTTTTCACCCCAAATAAATGAGAAGAATAGTGTTTCTAATTTTTTTTAATTTAAACAAAAAGTAATTTGGAGTAGGAAGTGGGGTTATTAGATGCATGTATTTAGATAAAGTGAACAAATCGGTAACCAACATTTCGTTTGTAACACTTGTGGTTTAGGGTAAGGGTTGAGTGAACCTGTAGCTATCCCAGAATTAGCGGTGAGGTGTACTGTTTACATTATTTGTCCTTCGTTATTGAAGTTTACTATCCTCAAAAACTGGTAGCCTAGAAAGCACTCTAATTTTAAAGTTTGTTTTCCATTGATCAAAGTGCTATATGCTTTTTTCTCTCTATTTATCCAGTTAGCTTGACAATTGTAATAAAGTTTAAACTTTTGATCTTGGTTGCTCACTAGCAGTGGATTCATTAATATGTATTCATACTCGTTTTTGCTGGGAATTCCTCAAAATCGAGTGCATTTTAGTTGTGTTCATTTGTTGAATTCGTTTAAGACTGAGCGGTCCGATAATAACTGTGGGCACAATATAATACGTGGGTGATAATTAATGCATGGGTGCTCAAGATGAATGTTTGTTAAGTATAGTTTTCCGTTATAAACCGTGACCGCATGAAGAGTAATTAGCTATTTTTCCACCACAGCCAAAGCCAATATGCAGTTTTATTTTCCACTACAGACCACGTCTCACAAGACCGGAGCGAAAGTTTCACTACAAAAAAATCACATTTCAATTTTCCTTGAAGATATGTGAACCGGGTTACCGTTGGCGAACAGTTTCAACTCCGTGGAAGAAAAAAAACCCTTATTGTCGGCATCTTGAATTCGGTTTCTTATATTTGCGCTTTTGGTAGATGACGTCAACAGAAAAGTAACCCAATATCACTTATTGATAAAATAGCGAATTACAGGAACTTTGTTTGCTGTAACTATTTTTTGTGACGACTTTATGCGTAAGTTTTGCTACACAGAGCCATGCCGATGATGATTTTTTCCCGAGGACATTTCAAGTCAGGAGTCTTTACCACGTAATTTTTCATTGTGTATTATAATGTTATCAATGACATCTGAAAGTTAAGTAGGTACAATCATAGAATACCTGATTTTGGCGAGTGTGCGTGTACGTTTTGGCTCACTCAAGAACACAACGTAACGCTTAATATTATAGAAGATTAGGCATGTAATTCGTTTAAAGAGGGCCTTACAGGAGTAATCGTATTATGAGAGGTAAACTGATTTTATTTTACATGAAAAGGGGATTTAAGAAATTATTGATTCTTCGTGATCTGTGACCTAAAGGCCTGCGTGACCCGTGAAGAACTTGGATTACTAACCGACATTCGTGAATGACCACTCTATTTTCGCGATTTTGAGACGGAAGTTCTCCCAATGGTTAGAAAAGAATTTAGGTATGCCGTTTTCAATAAGAAGTCTTTACTTTGCTTTTAACGATTTTACTGTCTTCAATCACCCTTTCTAGCGTAAGAGCAGGTTAAAAGTTAAAAGGATACTTTTCTTGCTTATTTTGGTGATTCACAAAAATGAAATTTTGGTACCCATGATCCGTGCTTCGTTATTTTTCCTCTCGGGAACCGTACCAGAGATCCTCCTGTACAACCCTCTTTAAAATTGATGCATATACCATCGTCTTAATTGTTTCTCTCAGCGATAGCGTGGTTGACCAGTGATACACCTAAATATAGATCTCAAACGAAAAATCTTGTTTGCATGAAGATTAATTAGATCTTTTTCACCCACATCTGACCCAGGCCATTGTTGCATTATTTTCCATTTGGGACCAAGTCTCATAAGACCTGCTTGAGAAAAAGCCCAACTGAAAAATCACATTGCAATTTCCCCGAAAGATACGAGAAGCTAGGTATCCGTTGGTAACACAGTTGAATTCGTCTGGTTCTTCAAACTGTTTCAACTTTGTGAGAGTCCGCAGGAAACCACATCAAAAATCTTATCTTCAGATTATTATATTTTCTTATCTTACATTTTTACTTTCAAAAAATGACTGACATAGTCTTCTTTAAGTCCTTGTAGTCAGTTAAATAAACAAACGACTAGCGTATTTTATTATTGTTGATTGAATGAAGTATTACTCCAACATCACCTGTTTAACAAGGAATTGAAGAATGTTTGTTCAGGTTTGCTGTAATAATACTTGCAACGACTGTTTTCTCTTTAGAGTCATAGCAATGAGGATTCTCTCCCGAGAGCATTCCAAGCAAGGAATCGGTTTAAACACAATCTGTCATTGCGGATTGATGTTCATTGGAATTGTAATGCTACAAGCTTGGCCGAATGAAGGCATCTCGCAGAGCTTAACCTCGCAGTCAAGTACGTTTATTTCTTCATAAGGAGTGATACCGTTTTGAAAGCGACAACGTGGTTAAAATTTCTTCCGGAGAGAGGAGAGAAGAAAAGATATTACAAAGCCGCGCGGAGAAACGAAATTTTCTTCGAGTGTTTTTAACATGAGAGGGGAATTTTTTTTAACCCATGATCTCCAAGCGACCACGTAATTTCTTTATTATATAAAATTATCATAATACATAATGAAGGCGATTCTCCGAAGATTTCCGGCCGTTTGCCCAAGATTTCCGAAGATTGAATGCGTTGAAAACGAGCAACTTTGCTCACCAGAGATAGCATTAAATATTCACGAAAATGGATTTTTAATTCCTAGAAATATATCAGATGTAAAAATTGAAAAATATGAAACATTTTGTGCCTCCAAGCTTCTCTAAATTGGCACCAATTTGGGTCGTCGGGGTTCGGGATGGCAACTCGCTCGTGGTTCGTCGAGTGTCGCCAGGAAGGATAATCTGAGTTGTCTTATTTTGAACAAGGTATAGTGTTGCCCGTCAAATTAAGCCCGGAATTCTCAAGTTAACTACTAGAACGGGCCAAATCAGCTTATATGTTTTCTTTATTTTTTGTTAGCTGCTAAGAAAAAGGCTATTATCTTGTCGTCTCGGAAGAACAGCTCAGTTTTGACCGCGGGCATCGAAAAATACATCCCCCAGTAGGATTTCTATTTTTTCTACAACAGAGACTCGCCATTTTATAGGCTTAATACCAAGGAGTATCCAACCGAAATAAAATCGACAAATCTTTCACAAAGTAGTGGTGGGCTCGACGCAAAGCTAACGCTGTTAACGTACTCCAGCGTTACCATGGTTTCAAAGACTGCGCGCGACGGCTTCAAGTACTTTCTTGAAAGTTTAGAGCCAATATTTTAAGGACGTTCCCATATTAATAAATTCACTATGCCAGGTCCAAAAGGTTTTTTAAATCTAAGCTGCCCTAGAGGATCCTTCACAGAGTCCATAAATCAATGATGCAGCCTCCCTTCTTGCTTTAGTGTGTCGAATAAATTCTGCACGTACAGAGCTATAGATCTTTTGTTATGTCAATAAACAGCTCGCTGTATGCAGGTGGATTTATCTCTCCAAGAAAAGACCCTTTGCATAAATGGCGCCTTAATTTGAATAACAATACTTGGTACATCCTTAGCCTCACATTCATGTGAAATTTCCTTTGTCTTGAAACATGAATGTGAGGCTAAGGATGTACCAAGCATTGTTATTCAAATTAAGCCGCCATTTATGCAAAGGGTCTATTGGCTGCAGGAGTTGTGTTTTATGAGTGTACAGCTATGGCCATGACATCTTGTTTGCCTCAGTGGCTGCCCAACTCGCGCTGGGAGAGCTGAAGACTTAAGAAATATAATGGGCAGCAAGAACCACAGGCTATGCAGGTTGCTTGTTTACAGCACTTTTTCTGTAAGAAATGATTATCTGGTCTTTTCCTACACAGCTACGACAGTAATGCCTCCGTATGAACCAGTCGGGTGTTTCAACGATAAAAAAGATCCACGCGCTCTACCAGAATTCATCAAATGGTTCACTGTCAACAAGACAGATTTGGCCAATTCCCTCGCAGCTATAATTCAAAAGTGTGCTACTAAGGTGTATGAGAATGGCTTTAGGTATTTTGGCGTGGAATTTCAACACCAATGTTGGAGTGGAGTGAACGGTAGCTTGACTTACAACATGCATGGGCGATCCAACAGCTGTTTATGGGATCATGGCCACGGATCTGTGTGGACCATATTTGTTTACCGCTTTGTTGAAGGTTAGTTTCCAATTTAACTCTTCAAAGGGAATTTAGCTTCCTGACTATTGTTAGAATCCGAAAAGCTGTGTCATGCGTGAGAGAACATTATGGTTCTCATACTTCTGCACATGAAGATTTAAAAAACACTAATTCACGGTTTCAAATTATTGTTGAATTTGAACAAGATATTTTATTTGCCATCTGAAATTTTCTTTTACCAGCATGGCCAAGAACTTCCTTTCTGGTTTATCTTGTCTTTCGAATCAGTGGTAGCTAGTGTTTTTGATCTACTGTCAAATTTGACCGATAGCATAACAATTTTCTTGCGAGCTGTTTTAAAGAACAAATTTATACCCTTATATTTTGCCAACTAATATAACGTAGGATGATAAGTGTTTAGGTCTTAGTCAACTGATCTCAATATTTATTCCAATAATTTAAAAACTTTCCATATAAACTAGTATTAAGTACTGAAAAGCCTCGATAAAGTTCTGGGCCTCTTCAGTCTCCTGAGCTGGGTTGGCGCAATAAAAATAAAACATACACCTTTTTGTCGATCGTTTTGTACGTAAACGCCATGGCCATGTTAGAGCATGAGTCAATCAATTTTAACAATAACTTTTCTAAGGCTTTCATGTAAAGGTGGGTTTACAGAAACTCAAAAAGTCAAATGTTTTTGCACTTTATAAATCGTTCGTGTCATGGATTAATGTCCCCTCTAATCATCAGTGAATGGCAGCTGGAGTCGGTGGTCGGCATGGGGACCATGCAGTGTGACGTGTGGAGGAGGACAGCGGACACGCGCTCGCACATGCTCTAATCCAGCGCCAAAATGGAATGGAAATGATTGCCCTGGGACAAATATCTCCATAGAGAGCTGCAGCTTGCCCAAATGTATAGGTAGATGCCTCTTTTGAACTGAGAATTTTCCTAAAATGATTTTGGCTTGTTCGTTTCTTGCTTAGTCTTTTCTCATCGGCCATGAACCGTGGGCCTCCATTCTTGAAGATGGCAAAGTGAAATACAGAAGCGAAGTGGTAAACTAGCGGCATTTAACTTCGAAAGATAAATGGGACTCTATTAATACACAATCTTGTGTAAAGTATTTTTGTTAGTGCAAGGGAAATGGAGCGTGGTTTTGACGGTGGAGACTTAGAACCTCTCGTGAAATGACAGCAAGAACCACCAGCCATGCAGGTTGCTTATTTATAGCCTAACTTCTCTAATTAATGATGATCTGGTATTTTCTACACAGATACGTATGAACCAGTTGGTTGTTTCAACGACGGTCAACCACGCGCTCTACCGGTATTAGTCCAAAGGTACGATATCAACGAGACAGATTTGGCCAATTCATTCGCCGCCATAATTCGGGCTTGTGCTACTAAAGTCTTTGAGTATGGATTCTGGTATTTTGGCGTGGAATATCGCCACGAGTGCTGGAGTGGAGTGAATGGTGGCATGACTTACCACAGACACGGACGATCCGACAATTGTTTATCGAATTTTGGCGTGGGAGACAGATGGACTATATTTGTTTACCGCTTTGTTGAAGGTCAGTTATCAGTTGATCGCATTACACTTTACAAGTATTTTTCTAAGGAATATCAAATAGGATAGTTAGCATTTGGGTCCCTAACCAACTGATTTAATATTAATTTCCTCTAGTTCTAGCAATCTTTAAACTGGAATTAAGCACCTGCCTTAGAAAGGTTCTTGGCCTCGAGCTCTGAATTGGATTGTAATACTGGATAAAAACCATAACCCTTCTTGTCGCAAACCGCTTAAGTCTTTTTGTACAAGAATGCTATCTTAAAGAGCTGATTTACAACGCAAGGCGATCAATTTAAAAAGTCAACAGTTTTCATGTAAAGGATTATCTCTCTTATCATCAGTGAATGGCAGTTGGAGCCAGTGGTCATCATGGCAATCATGCAGCGTGACGTGTGGAGAGGGACATAGAACGCGTTCTCGCACATGCTCCAATCCAGCGCCAAAATGGAGCGGAATGGACTGCCCTGGGAGAAATATCTCTACAGAGAGCTGTAATTTTCCCATTTGTAAAGGTAGATACCCTTTTTCGAAGTGAAGTGAGTTAGTTTTTTATTACAATTATCATTATCATCATCATTATTTGCAAGGAAGCTCTGTGAATACACTCAAACCTGTTTGATACGGGTAACTTAGGGGCAGAAATGTATAAATAAATAAATAAATAAATAAATAAATAAATAAATAAATAAATAAATAAATAAATATTTCAGATAATAGATAAAATATTCATATTATTATATGAGACTTTGTACCATTCGTATTGTTCATAGTGATGTTCATAGTAAATTTGCTAAGAGCTAAATTAATTCACAAGTGGGGTGAAACGATAATAACAATAATTACAACAGCAAGTTTAAAATAGACTTATTCAAGTTTAAGGCCTGGTTTAAACGTCGCATTTTACATGCGCCGAATCAAATACTAATTTTAGTCGACTCGAATGAATACGTTAGGCTGATTTGATTTAAACGTCGCATTGTTTTGCCGAATAAAATTGCTGAGCGCGAGCGACGTGTTTTAAATTCCCATTCGAGCAAACAAATTATTTACATAATTTCAATTCGATTCGGCACATGTAAAATGCGGCGTTTAAATCAACTACCGAGCTTCAGTCGAATATTCGACTGGATCAGTCGAATATTCGACTGACTCGCATCGAATTGAAACATGTCGCATTTAATTGATTTAGACGTCGCGTTTTACATGCATTTAACTTAGCAATTCGATTCGGCGCATGTAAAATGCGACGTTTAAACCAGGCCTAAGAGGTAAAAAAAAAGACGTAGAATACTTTTGCCAAACAATGAAATCGTTATCTCAATTCTGTTGTCATATTTCGCTTTCTATAGAACAAAATCATCTCAACACAAATGAGACTTCTCGTGATCAGGGCACTGGAGAATTCCCTTTGCCACTGGTGGCGAAGATTGTGGGCAGCTCGGTTTTGAGTCTACTATGTTTGAGTGGAATATTGTGGTTTGGTTTTAGATATCGTTTAAAAAAGAGTCGGTGAGTATGAAGAACACTTTTCGACGTCGTCTTTCATTAATAATGCGTATGCTTAATAAGACTAGTAATATCTGCCCCCGCTTCTATTTTATCTCTCAAGGATATAAAATTCTTACTAAGTTCCACTGCTTATAAGTAAACTATTATTTATTGTATGAACTGAAATCTTTTTTGTAAACTTTATCACTCATACTGTTCGAGTAACTTAGGCATCTTACAACTAAGTTAACTAAACCAACACATTTTGTTTAACTCATTCTATCACATGATATTCTTTACATAATACTCTCACGAAGTGCATTCTGGAAAAAAAAATATCAAACCACTCTGTTGTTCTAGTTTGATAGTGAAACAAACCATTTGTCTTGTTATATGAGGACTCTGCGAGCAAACGTATCACGGAAGCAGAACAGAAGTCGAGATTTTTTTCCGAGATGTAAACAGAAGTATCACGTTACGGTCGCCATATATGCAAATTAGAGTCAAGCTTTTTGTCCTCAACGAAAACGCCGCAAAACATTTTACATTTACATTTGGATCCCTGCCAGTCCACCCAGCCGTCACATTGGCTCTACGCCACGTAAGATTACTCAGTGAAAATAAGCGAATCCAAATAAACATGATCTTTATAGGTGCGGTGTTTGAATCGAGTCTGTCGGTCTGTCGACCCCGTTGCTGATTTGTGTCCGACAAATCAACTTCTGCACCAAACAGTTCAATCCGATATTGCTGAATTACCTGTGAATTCAAGCTATGAAGAAATCACTGCGATGACAGATGCTCGCCCTGGAAAATTTTTTGGCAAATATTTTCCTCTCCTCCTCGTGCAGCAAATAGTATCTTCCTCGATGTCTTCGTCGTGTTCGTGGTTGCAAGAATTACCCATGTAGCATTGCCTTGCGAGCTGACTGAAAAATTAACCGGGACCACCGTGCGCGCCTGGTTTCGTCAAATCGGGATTGATTCGCATACTACACCAATATTTCACACATTCTTTATACGTATACACGGGGGAGACTATAATGCTCAAAAAACCGTGTGGTGGCAAAAAAATAGGAACGTATAGTAGGTAATTTGTAGGTCACTTGTGTGTGGTAAAAACATGTTGTCTAGACCCCAAAAAAGTAACACCAGTAGATATTAACCATCGGACAGAATGCCTATTGTTCTCGGGACATTTACTTCCAGTTTGCAGATTTGTCATGATCGCGCGTTACGCTTAGAAAGAGCCTCGGTCATTGGTTGCCGTGGACGCACAACGATGCTCATTAGGGAATTTAGCAAAGCACGACGGCGACGGCGACGGCGACGGCGACGGCGACGAGAGCATCACTAAACAAAGTGTCAGTAATGAGCAAAACAATAGCTGTGCACGTGCGTTTTGAATCTTGGTACATTTCTTTGCCGTCATCTGCGAAACAACAACGTGAAATGACCAAGTTCTACGTATTTTGGAAAACGAGAACCACAATGGCTAATATTTCCTATTTTATTTTGGAACTGAACGTTGTCGGTGCAAGTTTAACCTAGGCAAGTTCTTAAACCGGTAGGCGCACTGAACAGATTTAGGAAGTTGCAACATCCAAAGGTAAAATATAAATTCATTTTTTACAAGGCGTCGTCCCCGCCTTCTCCGTGGGCATTGCTAAAACTCCCAAACAATGAACGCAGCGCACCATTGTTTCTCTTTTGTCTCACAAAATCGCACATATGCGCATATTTTACAGACTGCAATATTATAATTCGCGACCTTCAGATTTGACTACGAGTGTGAAAACGAGTGCGAGTACGACTTTGGAATTCCGCGGGTCCAATTCTATCCCCCCGACTTTGGAATTCCGCGGGTCTAATTCTTTTCCCCCGAACTTTAACTCTTTCCCGTTAATGACTAGCACACAATCAAACGTTAGGGATAAGATTGCTTTGCCGGGGGGATAAGTAATTATAGGAGGCAAGTAAATTCGGTTTGAAAAGACATACTCATACTCAATATCGAACTCGTACTCTGATATGAAGGTCGCTAATAAAGCACTGCAAATCGATTAAACGCCGATCACATGATCTTCGCTGGGCACGTTCATTGCGTTCACAGGTGTTAAATAAACTAGCTGCTGTTTTAAAATTCGCGGAAAATCATACAATTTCTAAATGAATGATTTTCTTGAACAGGCTTTTGTTTCGTCTTGGCAACTATTGTTATTCAGTCATGGACTGAAAACAATCGCATCAGACTTAGCACGCGCCATTTTCGAACCGAACTCCGACTTAAAATTTTAGAACTGAAAGGGATAGTGGTTATCTTTCACCAATTTTCAGAATGAAAACGGATTCGGTTTCAGGAAAGATCCATCTTCTATTTCCCGTGGCTTGGGTTTTTGGAAGCTAGTTTGAGTTTTCAGAAAATCGCTCTGGAAATCGGCTTCCAAACATAAAATTCCCGTTTTTTCGTCATTTTCATGTTAAAGGGATAGGCCTTATACTTGTAAAACTTCTTCTTTTTATGTGCAAATCAAAGAGGAACCCTTCCTCTTCAAAAGCCCGCTCCTGGGTTTTTAACTTGGTGTTTCTGTAAATCTGGCAAGCGAGTTTTTTGACGCCGCTTTGCTGATTTCGGCTCTTTCTTCTCTTATTCTAATTCTGGGCTAACGAGCGGCGCTCACATTCAAAGTACCCCGCTTCAGTGGTTATGAATAAATAATGATGTCCGAGCATTCTGCCCAACGTGGCAATAAAAAGCTAAATAAATATTTTACATTGCCTATTCTTGTGCCAAATAGTTTTTTTTTTATTTTGTTCGCTACCTTGATATAAAACAGTATTAGTTTACAGAGATATGCTAAAAAATGGCAGGGAAGCCCAAAGAAACCATGGGGCTTATGCATCGTGGGCTTTCCATACTAAATAACTACAGATGAACTAAATATTAGATAAACTGAGCGGCAAAGGCAGAGTAATAATAGTGAAACGAAAAGAGGGTGGAGGGAAAGGAACAGTTAAGTGAGAAGTAGTTTCTTCGGATTTTCTTTACTGAAAAGTTGACACACTTACTGAACTTACAACGTCAAGGCTAAGCGAATTAAAAAACAAGGGACCTTAAAAGCTTTGAGGAAGCAATCTACAGAAAAATTAATATTATCCTCAATCGATTGTTTCATGATTTGGCTCCCTATACATCTAGTTGTACAACAACAGGCGTCTAGTAATCTATGCGCTCAAAGGAAGCTGATATCAATGACGTCAACATAACAACAAAAAAACGCTATCAAACATTGTCGGCCATTTTTCCATGAAATTCTGTAACAAAAAACTTGCACACTGGTAATCAGAATATTTTGCCTTAGTTCAGTGGAGCTAGTTTTTCAGGGAAATCTGTCAGACAGGTTTTTCAACAGCAGGAAAGCTTTAGAGAGAATTCACATAAAGAAATATAAATAAAATCAAAATTAAAACCATATAAACTAGCCTACGTTACGCGATAAATGATAAGTCTAAGTAGCCATCGTATAAGCTATTTTGAAGGCTTGAGCCATTGATATTCTTATGCACATGTTTTCAGATCCAATTCAGAACTCTCCGACTCGTTTGAAGTGCTTTTTGATGACATTTCCTTGGACAAGATCATTGGAGAAGGGGCTTTTGGGAAAGTATACAGTGGAAGGCTTTTAAAACAAACTATGGAGTTTGGAAAAGGAAGGAACTCTTCGCAGCGCAAGACAGATAAGGAGCAACAGCAAATGAAGACAGGCCTGGCCGTTGCCGTGAAAATGTTACAAAGTATGATTTGCTTATTCCAGCGTTTTATAAGCTATAAATATGGATGAGGTTCCAAAAAACGACGTTTCAAATCTGTGCAAAATGAAAAGTCGCATAGAGTGATATATTTTGAATTTCCAATTTTGGTAATCTCATTCACTAGGCGTAAAATTGTGATCGTGTTTAATTTTTTCAGTTTTGAAGCTCGCCCATGTATTTGTGAGGTAATGGGTTTAAAACTTGTAATGTAACACGCCTTTTGTTTTTGCTCTACTAGATGGTGCCACAGAAGAACAAATGCAGGAATTTTTAGAGGAAATACAGCTCATGAAACAAATTGGATATCACCTGAACATATTGAACTTATTGGCCTGCTGTACTCTGACAAGTCCCATGTTTCTTGTGGTGGAGTTTGCAAAGAATGGGGATTTACTCCACTACCTCAGGAAGCGAAGACAACAGGTAAAGTGAATTTGGCCAAAAGGTAGCCTCATCAACTATCGGCCAAGGTGGCATTGTTTTTAGGTTTGACGTCATTTGCCAAGTTGAGACAATTTGGAAACAGGAGCCAATCTATACAGTGGCCACCAAAGTTTCTTCTGTCTGAAGGGTGGCGCTGTGGAGAGGTTTGACTTGATTCGCTAAGCTGAGAAAATCCGAAAACACGAGCTAGTTAGAATGTCCTGGTGCATACCTTCGTGCTCTCCCAACTATCCGAGTGCATCCGAATTGGACGGACGCACGCTAGCCATTGTCCATTCCTTAATTCTATAGCGTTGTCCAAGCTGGTACAATTTGCCAGTAAAATTTATACTTTAAGAGAGATGCATTGTGACAGTTAAGACTCTTGCAATACAGAACACCTGAAAAAGCATAAAACTCTGTACATACTACCTTGTTTTTCATTTTAGATCACACAAGCTTTTGAAGAGACGGGAGATGCAGCACCTGATCATCAAAACGCAGGAGCCATAAATGAAAGGGACTTACATGAGGTAATTATCGTCTTCCAGAACTTTAAGGCTGCAACTCAAAATTTGCTGGCAGGCTGCAGTTTAACCCTCGAACATTTAAGCCCCTCCCCCCACCAGGATTCTTCCAAAATCGTAAAAATCTGTTTAAATTGGATACCGGTTTTTCTTTTACTTTAACGCAACAACATTTGAATGTCTGTTTCCTGGTATATTTCACTTATTTTTTCGCTACAATTTGTTTAGTTTGTAAATAAGTCAACTTACGTTCTTGATTTGACGTCATGACCCGACTATTCTCAGGCCTAAACCTTACGCGGTTCCGTACCAACAGGAACTGACAATTCCCGTTTTCAGATGGCTAAAACGCTGTGTAAAAGCAACGATTTCAAAGATTATCTTTGGATTTCTTAATTAAGATATTGTGAAGATGCCATTAAGCAAATAAAAATTCCATCAAGCAAATAAAAAACTTTCTTTCATGTATATTTTAAATAAGTATTTTTTTTCTTTTCAGTGCACCAGCGACAATAACAGAGATGCGGATGTTTCTCATCGGAGTAACAACAATGATACTGACAAGTTACATGCCGATGATATTCTCCTAACCACTGATTTAATGACGTTCGCATGGCAGATAGCGAAGGGAATGGTGCGAGTTGTGTTACGTGCATACCGTAGATACTGGCCAACATGTTATCAATTTGTAATGTTAAGAGTAGTGATGCAGTGATCAAAAGGTCCCTTTTATATTTTGTATAGGAGTTTTTGTCACGTAAAGGATTCGTACATCGTGACCTGGCGGCAAGAAATGTTCTCGTTTGTGAGGACAAGCTAGTGAAGATAGCCGACTTTGGATTGTCGCGTAATGTTTATGCCGAGAGAGTGTACCATGCTACAAAGACCAGAAAACTGCCGATCAAATGGATGTCACCAGAGGCCATTCACGATCAAGTGTTTACAGCAGAGAGTGACGTGTAAGTTTGAAATTATCACGTAAGCCGAGTCGGCGAGGTTTCGTATCAGCTGTTTTAATCAACATTGGTAGTTTGCTGATTTGTGAGCAGTTCTAATAAACATTTAGATTATGAGCTCGAGATTTTTATGAGGTGATAGTTGATGAGGCCGAAGGCCGAATCAACTATCGCAACTATCAATTATCGAAATTATCACAACTATCAACTATCAACTATCAATTATCACAACTATCGCAACTATCAACTATCGAAATTATCACAACTATCAACTATCAACTATCAATTATCACAACTATCGCAACTACCAACTATCGAAATTTAGTCCATGAGCCAGGACCCAAATTTTAAGATTTTGGTACCACTTTGAGGGACTACATGCCTTACTCATTTTTGTAAAGAGACATGTCTATAGATACTAAAAAACATTGATGGACGTGCATGTGTTGTAGCTAAAGGCGAAAGTTGTTGTAGTTTTAATCGACTTCTAGACGAAATAGTATTGGCAGGACAAAAAGGGGCCCATGCCTATTTCAAAGTGCTATAACTGAACAAATGGCACATTTACAGCCCTTGTATCTCATTTATCACATAAAGCTTAGGTGTTAAATATTATAAGTAAATCAAGAAAGGTTTCAAGTTATCACTGTTTCCATGGCAACCAAAATGTCAGCGATTAAAGGAAGGTTGTTTGTTGCCTCATTTTGCTTTACGATTCCGACTTTTAAAGAACGATTGTCTATTTTGCTAAAAAATATTTTCCATTTTTTCTTCTGATTAGAAGAGCTTAATAGTGAAGGAAAACTTTGAACGGATATGAATGAAGCAAATACACAACGTCATACATGAGCCTCCTCATCAGGGAATCATTCTTTTCTTAATTTGACAGCCAAACCGTGTCTATGTTTAATGGCTGTCCAAGCCAAATCCAACCTTGTCGTATGAGCTGTCTTGCAAGTCCATACTACTTCATGGAGCTTTACCTCAAGTTAATCCTCGCCATCTGAGGTATCCTCTGAATCACAAGGTTGCACTGTGGAGTTGTTTTCTTGCCAATTATTGCAGTCTTGCAGCTTGCATGTGACGGTGCATTTCAATCCATTGGCGAGGCACTGGCAGTTAGGCAGCTTGCAAACGGAGGTGCACTTGCAAGATCTGGGGCAGGTGATCCTCTCATCCAGCAAACTATAAGTTTTCCATCTTCATAGCACCACCCATGACCACTTGGGTTGGGGATACTGGGGCACTCTTCCAGAGCACGGCGCCACACTCCAGCCTGGTAGTTTGCACGAAGACTGTGCATGAAGAGACAATCTTCACAAGGAGGAAGCTGTCCTGACCTCGACCTCTCCTTTCTTGGCTCGGAATAATTGATACCTTAGCTCATTTACGGTAGCACTTGGGCATCTGATAGCATACAACTTACAGGTAAACTCTTGGAGCACGCTGAAGAGGTCTCCTGGCACTGACCATTCTTTGCCTAGCTGGGTAAATGCATCTTGGTACTTTCTGTTCTTCTGCATAAGCTTGAAAGCACTGATCTCCCTTTTCCTCCAAAAGCGCTTACAGTGTCACAGCCTGTGAACGAAGGCAATCCAGGAAGTGCACAGCACATATTGTGACCAACAGCAGCAGCAACGTTCTGTACATCAACAAATTTCTCTGGTTTGGGTGCCACTTTTAATGTACAATTGACAAGCAAACTCATGGGCAAACAAAAGGGACAGCATGAACATATCTGTGTCTTGAGATGCGATGATGATTGCAGTGGACTCCTCTTCTGCATGTTTTGCATGTAGTAACATGCGAGTGTCTACTTACTCTTGTGTGCTGTATAAACTTTCAACTTCACTCCAAGTGTCCTTTGTTACCCTGAAGCATTGTCTCTCACAGGTGACATACATGACTTTGTTGAGAAGCTTCGCCCTGAGTGATTGCTTCTGCCAGTCTTGGGCCAGGAAATTGATGAGATTGCTTTTGCTTTTGGATGAGGACAAAAGACGCCTCCACTGCTTTACTTTGCGGTCAGCGACGATGTTGCTGTAAAGAATACCACTATCTGATCCACGGTTGACTCTTTCAGCATTCTTTATGGATTCATCAAGGTATACATCAAATACCACGTCGATACGGGAACTCTCTGTCCCAGTATGTAATGCCGACATGAAAATGGCATCTGAAACTTCAGCGAACGTCTTGTTATCGCCGTGAACTTTTTGAACAAGGTTCATGCTATCGATGATGCAAGTTGATGGTTGCGGTATCACTTCTGCTAACGATACATTTTTTTCAAGCTGTCGGGCCAGGGTGGACTTGCTTGTCTTTTTCAGAGTGCGGTCACAGTTGCCAAGCGATCATGGCAATGGTCCAAGTGGATGGGCCAGCACTGATCTCATGTCCAACGTCCTGCCTGTTGCAATAAGTACCATATGGCCAAACAACTTGTGGTCTGCTTTCAGGACAGTCTCCCTGTGGGTACTTTTAGCTACTCTTGGTTTATTTATGTCCGAAAAGGTCTTCAACTTCTGCTTGGGAAGTGGGTCATGGAAAGGCTTCTTTCTGGGTTCTATTCTTTATTCTTGAAAGTTCTTGTATGCTATCTCTCCACGTGCATTGGACGTCAGAGGGTGCAACCGTACCTGTTGAAAGGCTGATCAGTTCTGTTGGGTCACCACTGAATGGGTTAATCCATTCAGTTTCCATAAAATCAACCAGCGACTGTACAGCCAGTTCATCCTTTCGAATACGAGATGATTCTAAGTCGTGGTGGCTGACACCAGGTGGCTTGATATCGGTCAGGTCCCGTAGTTCCTTCAGGCAGGTACTTCTGTGCTCTGCTGTGAGATAATAGCGGCTCAGCGCAGCCGGTTTGAGGCTGAATCCTTTGGTCCCTCCAGGAGTCTGTGTGACCCTGTTAACAGTTACTTCGATAGTTTGGTCCACTGGAATCCTACCAAATGGATTCTGTCTACCCAATTGAACAGAAAATCCTGCATTTTCGAGCTGAACATAGACATCTGGATGATCGATGGAGTGTCTGGTCATTTCGGCATAGTAAACTGAGAGGTAACGACTGTAGTTGATCCTGTCGTACGCGAAACACCAAGGAAGAACAGCACGAATGGCGTACAGATGAAGAAGCCAGTTACCCTCTCTTGAAGATCCTATCAAATGAAGAAGTGTATCGACCATGTCAATGTATGACATCCAAAACTGTGCCAAAGGACCCCCGTCAGACCGCAGGAATGAAAGATACTGCTGGAACAGATCAAACAAGAGAGCAAGACGTGGATTGTGAAGAACGCTATCCAGGTTTTCCTGTTTGGTTGACTGTGTAAGACCAACAAACAGTACACCACTGTCCTCTATCAAGCTCTGTTGCTCTGCAGCTTGGTTCTTTTGAAACCAATCAAGAAAACCCTTCCAAGCTAGTCTCTTAAGTGCTTCGTACAATAACTTGTGAAGGCGTACTCCTCGATTGTACTGCTGGCCATTCAAAACTCGGTCTACTGAACCTTCTGCGATGACCTCGGATTCAACAGCCAAATCACGCAGTGGTAAGATCTCGTTCACTGTACTCATAGCTGTTGCCGGTGCGTTGATAGTCGGGAGGTAGCCTACTGTGTCTTGGTTGATAGCAATTTTATCTCTTGTCATGATGTTGAAGCCAGTCCACCCGCAAACGTTTTGTTCAGTAGTGTTGATTTGCCGTATCATATGCCAAGTGAAGTTCTTCATCTGCGCTGTTTTGACGGGAGCACTACAATCAAGTGACATCGGCCTAAGAGCTGGTGGGCCAACGCGCTCGCCGGCATTAAAACTCGGCAGAACAAATTGTCTTTGCGTTATGCTCCTCTTCTTTTGTTTTGGCACCGTCACAGGTGTTGGTGCTTCAACTGTGCGTACCATTTGCTGGATAACTATGCCATTCACCCGATGAGATGTTCCACCTCTGCCAAGTGTTTCCTCCAGTCGGTCAATATTGTCGAACGCTAATGTTGTGGGGACACCAGGATACACATTTGATGGTAAAATGACAGCCATTTCTTCTTCACTTTCAATCTTCTTCAAGCACAATGCTGTCTCAATCTCCTCAAGCTTCGAAAATGAAATACCATGTCCCAGCCGGCTTAAAAGTTTGATCACTTTTACATTTCCAGTAAGTGCTTTTACTGCCCATGGAAGTAGAATGTGCTTGGCTGTGCTGCAAGACCCTCCGCTAACCGCAAACATAAAATCTTGCGAAACCGAATAGATAAATCTATTTACACGAGATGTCAAGGGCTTTTCTGAGTCACCAGCTACAAGGATTTTCAAAAATTCCGTTAGGAAGGGTGTCAAAGGACGATAATCCTTATCTAATTCTTGTGGTTGAGGGGGCCAAACAAGGTATGGTTTTTGCTTCAGATTTCTTAAGCTCGGCTGTAATGTAAGCGGCCGCCTTTCGGATCAGCTGTAATGGATCAGTATTATCTTTAAGGGAATTCAACTCTCCCTTCAGTCCCATGTGCTCTGCAGCAAGCATAGTAATCTTAAGATTGTCTGGAATGACAAGGAGTTTTCCAGTATCATCAGGGGAAATCGACAGGCTTTCCTTTAATTCCCCTTGCAATTTACGCCCTATGTGCTTCTTAGTACTTGGTTGTACTTCCTCCACACCGTGTGTTTTCATATACAGAACAAGGCTGGCTGTCAACTCTACCATAGTCAAAACACGGGGATTTGGGAACAACTCATCCCTTATGTTGGCAAATAACATTTGATAGGCATCATCTTCAACATCTGCATACGTTCGGTCTCCATCTTCCACTGTTGCTGACTTGTTACTTGTTTGTGAGTAATATTCTCTGGTGTAATCTCGATAGCACGTTTTGTGATAGTGAGCCTCAGCTGCGACTAATTCTCGAGATGAAACTGCTAGTATTTTGTTGTCCATCTTAATAGTGGCCACGGCTCTCACTTTCTCGTCTGCACGAAGTTCACTAGCTTGAATAAGTGGTTCTCTGGAGTGTGATCTTTTGATGTATTTATTGCCTTTTTCACAAAAAATACAGATCTTTTCATACACTCGAGAGCTGCTGGAGGTTGGCTGCCTCTGTGAAGCCCACTGTTTTTCATGGGGGGAATCCTGTTCAGTGTTGGCACTTTTACCTTGTAAACTTATGAGTGTTTTCTTGTGGGTAAAAGCACTCCGACATTCTCGGTGGTAAAAAAATGTCAGGGAGATTTTCTTCAGCTGCTGACAACTGTAGGATGGGTTGGAAATCATGTATTCACATGAAAAAAAAGTTTAACACTTTCCTTACAGTTCTAGGTTCATGCACTTTCCGCCATCTTGGATTCCAAGCTTAACGTCAAGTAAGACGTCACGAAATATGCTTTTATTATCATTTGCTTGTTTGTAGACGAAAATGGTAACAATACCAACTTTTACAGTATTAGGAAAACCATTTTGGCCGCCATCTTGGATTTTCACTCTTCGGGTAACATAAAAGGCACGCTTTTCCGTTGCTTAGCTACATTGTGGACTAGTCCATCACAGTTTTTTGAGATATTCATACCGTAAGCATTAAATTAATCAAGGTAACATCTGGTCCCTCAACATGGTACCAGTATGTGGCCTGGCTCATGGACTCATTATGACGTGAGCCGAGTCAGTGAGGTTTCGTATCAGCGGTTTTAATCAACATGGTAGTTTGCTGATTTATGAGCAGTTCTATTAAACAATTAGATTATGAGCTCGAGATTTTTATGAGGTCAACTATCGCCTCTTAGTATAAATGTACCGTAGTCTATTGTGAATCCGTGAATTTGATTGGCTATATTACCGTTTTCTATCTGCTGATAGAAAACAGCTACGCATCAGTGCACGTCGCGCATCACGTTTGAACCTAATGTAACATAATAAAACAGTTCTTTCCTATGCGTTACTTGACATTTTTTTCTTTTTATGCAATGAGACTACGGTAAATTTATACTAAAACAATTATACACGCCCTTGTTTTCTACGAGCGATAGTGAACTCGGCTGCGCCTCCGTTGACTATCTGCTCGTAGAAAACGAGGGCGAGTACTCTAATTGTTAAATAGTATACGACTGGCTCAGCCAATCAGATTGCAGCATTTGCATTAGTATACTAGTAGAATTCTACTAATTAAAGATATTCCATCGTTTTAATCCGCTATAATTAGTGTTTCTAAATAGTTTGACGACAAAAGCAGTGGAAGAATAAATTATTTGTTCACAGTTCAAAAGTGACGTTGTAACGTGTCGACCATAAGACGTCCCTAACATAGCGTCATACGAAGTCTCATCTATTGTGTCACGTAACAATAAACATTGTGGCTCAGGATGGAAAATCCCCTTCAGGCAATAACCAATAACTAGGAATCTAATAAGGTTTGTTTATTTCAACAGCTGGGCGTATGGTATTCTCCTTTGGGAGATTTTAACAATCGGTGAGTAGCATCACTCCTTTCTTTCTATTTGTCGACTAGCCTGTCTGGAATTTTTGTATTTTTCGCTTCCTTGTCGTTAAGTTGGCATAAAATCACGAGTTTCAGAAATTCACATTTGTTTAGGTTTCTTGCAAATGCACATGATAAATTATACTAACTTTTAAAAAAATTGCCCAAAGAAAGTAAAATCGTGTTTGTATTTAACAATTAGATTATGACCTCTAGGTGATAGTTGATGGGGACGATGCTGGAGTCAACTATCACGCATAGAAATCGAGAGCGAATAACCTAATTGTTTTAGTATAAAATGATCTACTATAGTCACTCAAAATCCTCCTCACAGTCACATTGACATCGCGAAGAAATGGCCGTCATTAACAAGGACTTACTGTATCGTTACTCACTATATATCACAGAATAGATAGTGAGTAGCGCAGCCAATCAGAGAGAAGCAATCGTGATAGAACGCTAATAGATTTATGCTAAAACTTGTAGAAACAAAGAACCAGAATGTTAGCGTAATTATGACATTTTGATAATCAAAGTAAACACGTTTTTCTCTTTTGGTCGAAAAATTTTCTAAAACTGAGAAATAGAAAACATTCTCTTCGTACTTCTATTGAATTTTAGAATATATTTAGTAGTCTTTCTAAACTTTATCTAAATCCTCCCCACAGACGCTTCGAAACCCAAAGAAGTGGCCGCCATTTTGTTGACAAGCGAACATTGTTGCGCTACTTTACTATTTACAACGGCATACTGGCATAGTGAGTAGTGTAGCCAATCAGAGAACGGCATTCGTGATAGAACACTAGTAAATTTATGCTTAAACTTGATAGTTACAGAGAACTAAAACAAATAATCATGAGGCGAGCAAAGAGAATTAACGTTTTGATATTAAAAAACAAGTTGTTTTTCATGCTCCTCGTGTTTCTATGGAGCTCTAGCATAAATCTACTAGCGTTCTTTCACCAATGCCGTTCTCTAATTGGATACGCTACTCACTATCTATTCTGTGATAGAGAGTAAGTAGTGTAGCAGTGACGGCCGCTTCTTGGCATTTTCGAAGTGCCTGTAATTAAAGAGGATTTAGATAAAATTTTTGAACTCCTAGTAGATTTTTACTAAAGCAATTAGATTATTCGCTCTTGATTTCTATCACGCTATAAAAATCCATAATCTTGTTGTTTAATAGAAACCTGACTTGTGGAAGTTTGGGGGAACTAAAGAAATCTGTGGAAACTCCAACTTGTTTTACCTGGCTGTAGTTTAGAGAGGCTATGAATGATCTCACTTGTACATTACTTTTCGAGCATAATACTTATCTCACCTGCAAGACCTGCTGTGTCGCTATGGATGTGGAACTTTAACATAACATAGTAGACATGTTAATGTATGATTGTAATGATCAATGAACTTACCTTTGATCTACAATGACCAATATAGTTTCCAGGCCTGCCACGTACTTGATATCTACAAAAATGACCGGGCTGATTGAAATCGGGGCTACATGTACCAATCACAAAAGTAGCTATTGAAAGGGGAGCGGGCTTGAGTTCGAAATCTCCGACTTTTACGACGCTGCCAGCGCCCTAAACAACATGCTATCGATATTTTCCTGTCCCATAAACTGATCTTTTCCTTTGATCTCCTTCTTTCTTTGTATCTAGGCGGCACGCCATATCCTACCATAAGTAATCATGAACTTTTAGGAGCTCTAAAATCTGGATACAGAATGGAAAAACCACAGATGTGCTCAGATGACATGTAAGCTCTTCCTTTTATACCACCCCGTTCTTTTCATGAAATGAAAACTGACACCTGCCACTATTTTCCTCAGGTATGAACTGATGCGACAATGTTGGAAACAAAATCCCACTGAAAGGCCTTCGTTCACTTTTATCAAGGACCAACTTGAACGGATGATGTTACAGCATTGTCCTTACTTGGATATGGCTGACGTACTCTATAGTTACGCACCCCTTTATGCAGTTGACAGTGACCACGAAACCCAAATGGAAAGTACTGCTTTGTAACTTACATGTTGACTTACATGTAAGAGGCATTCTGTACGTTTCTCAACCGTTGTTGTTTCCAGACAAAACAAGTCTCGATTTTTTGCTAAATATGCCTAACAAAGTCAGCCTGACAAATTAATAATAGCAAAAACAATATAAATACTATGTACTATTTTTTCTCATGAAAACGTTCTTTAAAATATAGTTTTTGTCTTGGACTTTTTCATCGAAAATGGCAGCTGCCGCCGGCGGATTTACTGTCTGAGTTGTTCAGCTAAGATAAATGAAATTCGATAAAGCCGCTAGGGGTGAAAAATCTTAAAATTTAATATTGCGAGTTGATCGAGAAAGTTTAAAGCAACTGTTTTTTTTTTTGTGAATGGACCTTTAAGAGGTCCAGAGATTATAACTCAAATCGTTTTACCACTTCAAGTGACAGTTGCTTTCATTTTTTATCCATGTATTCATAGATATATAAGGCGTATTTGGGTTTAATAGAACAAAACAAGATGGCGTTTAGTTCCCTCAGAGGGAGAAGGACATGATAATGATGAAGATTCATAGATATACACGCCATCTTGTTTTGTTTTATTATAAACCCATATTTCGTTGTGCAGAATTTGCAATTAAAATTTGGGTCGTCCCGAGAAAAACAAAGAAAAGAAAAACTCGCCTGGTTTTGCAATCTCTGTTTCAGTGTTCTCCATTGAAATCGACAACACGTGCTGTTTCCGAATTTTGTAACATCGGCAAATCCTGGATCATAGATATCATACGCCATTGTGGTTGACATGGTTGTTATAGGCAGCTAATAACATACTTGTGAGCTTCACAATTACTTTAGTCTTCTTTTATTTCTTTCTTTGGTATAAATAAATGCTTTAACTGTTGCTGTTGTGTTGTTTTAAAAAAGTTTCTATTTCTCGTTAAAAACTTGTTTAATTTTAAGCAGCTACCTGCAAAGTTCTCTAAACGTCTTATTTCTATAGCAGTATACTGTATGATCTGATGACACAGAGAATTGAGCGAGTAAAACAACATAGAAATGGTCTGGAATAAGACTATTAAGTTTACTGAAAGGCTTCCAATTAAAGTATCGAGTATCAAAGAAAGGTTGAAAATATATACACAAACAAAGAACAACTGCATGACGGCTTGAAACATTTTTCATGGTTTTCACAAAGGTTTCCAGAAATCCTGGAAAACATGTAATGACTCAGTAACTAACAAAGGTTATTTTAAAACTAAGCCCTGTACGTAACAATTGCCAGAAAACGAAAAGTGTATTTTATGGCTACAAACTTTTCAGTACTAATAAGTGTCAAATGAAACTGAGATGTTTGAAGTGAAATATTAAAGATAAGGTGGCTTTCCTTATGTATCGGCAGTATTCAATTGGTGATAAACCTCAGCTTTGTCACCAAAATCTGTGCCGCAAGGAAAATCGACTGTGCAGCCACTCGTATAAGCTACTGGCAGGTCTGTTCTATCCAAACAGGTCAACAAAATATAACTACATGTAGGATTATCAGTTGAGTAAGGCGCGACAAAAATTTGGTAACAAGGTTTTGACGTTTGAATCGTGTTGCTGCCACCGGCAGCTGACTCTATTTCTCGTGGCAACTTGTCGGTTTTGACGTCATTTAATTTTCAACAAAGCGCACGAAATTGCAGACGAAGACATTGTTAACATTGGAATGACTGTAATTTAAGGCCAATACTTCGTCACCAAAACTCCGTCGCGCATAACTCAACTGATAATTGCTTTGCAGCCTGGTTCATGTCTTTACACAAGCGTCCCAAGCTCCCGTCTCGAGAAAAGCGAAAAATAATTTGATTCGATTATCGCAAGGTATCACAAGTTAAAGTAGGTCGCCCTTCAAGTTTTAAAATATTTCTATTCTTTGTTTTCATGTGACGTCATCATTTTCCAAAATTACAAATTAGCAATCCTATTGGCGTTTGAGTGTCATCAGACATAAGACCTTATCAAAACTTGGCGTTTTACGACGTTTAAGCTTGATAGGTTTACTCATTTTCTTACAGAGGACATTTGAATTTCCAAGTTTATGCGTTGCGTGACATGAAATGGCGGTCCGAGAAGGATCACGCGTAGGTCAAAAGAGCAATTATCGCTTACGTTTTTGGTAACTGAACAGTTCTTGCACTAGAAGAAGTATCACTTTTAATTTCTCAGAACTCTAGAGTAATAATTTTTCGTTTCAGTGGCAAAACTCAGTGACAGATGTTTCTGTTCGTTTCCGGCCCCTCGGAAGGGCACCAACATGGCGTCTCCATACAAAGCTCTATTAATTTAGGTGAAACTGTTTACCGAATAACGCGACAATGAAAAACCGCACAGACCTAAATCTCGGCGATGTTTTTTGTCTATCAATTATCTATCATATACCTGATTAATGTGAAGAGTGATCATCGCAGTAAATTTTCCAATTTAAGCAATTGGAAAGAAGAAGCCTGAAAAAAATCAGGGCTTCAACGGAATTCGAACCCGTGACCTCCGCAATACCGGTGTGATGCTCTTCCAACTGAGCTATGAAGCCACACATCGGGAGCGAGGTCAATTTATTGAGTTCATATTTTTCCGTGCAGTGAAGTGATGTGTGGCTTCATAGCTCAGTTGGTAGAGCATCGCACCGGTATCGCGGAGGTCACGGGTTCGAATTCCGTTGAAGCCCTGATTTTTTTCAGGCTTCTTCTTTCCAATTGCTTAAATTGGAAAATTTACTGCGATGATCACTCTTCACATTCATCTACAACCGCAGTACAAATATGAATTATTTCATATATATTTCAAATATACCTGATTCTTGACTTAATTTTTTGAATGGTTACGATTTTTATTTTCGATGCAAACCATCAATTGTTCAAGTAGGAGTTGCGGGACGATTTTGGCGCCTTCACGCCTTCACGCCTTCACGCCTTCACGCCTTCACGCCTTCACGCCTTCACGCCTTCACGCCTTCACGCCTTCACGCCTTCACGCCTTCACGCCTTCACGCCTTCACGCCTTCACGCCTTCACGCCTTCACGCCTTCACGCCTTCACGCCTTCACGCCTTCACGCCTTCACGCCTTCACGCCTTCACGCCTTCACGCCTTCACGCCTTCACGCCTTCACGCCTTCACGCCTTCACGCCTTCACGCCTTCACGCCTTCACGCCTTCACGCCTTCACGCCTTCACGCCTTCACGCCTTCACGCCTTCACGCCTTCACGCCTTCACGCCTTCACGCCTTCACGCCTTCACGCCTTCACGCCTTCACGCCTTCACGCCTTCACGCCTTCACGCCTTCACGCCTTCACGCCTTCACGCCTTCACGCCTTCACGCCTTCACGCCTTCACGCCTTCACGCCTTCACGCCTTCACGCCTTCACCCCTTCACGCCTTCACGCCTTCACGCCTTCACGCCTTCACGCCTTCACGCCTTCACGCCTTCACGCCTTCACGCCTTCACGCCTTCACGCCTTCACGCCTTCACGCCTTCACGCCTTCACGCCTTCACGCCTTCACGCCTTCGCGCCTTCACGCCTTCACGCCTTCACGCCTTCACGCCTTCACGCCTTCACGCCTTCACGCCTTCACGCCTTCACGCCTTCACGCCTTCACGCCTTCACGCCTTCACGCCTTCACTCCTTCACTCCTTCACTCCATCAGTCTTTAACTTTTTGTCAGAGATTTGGAACCCCAAGGGAACTCCCATATGAGATGGTCGAGGAAGCGCGTCGAAAAATTTGAAATGAAGTCCTAAAGAAGGCAAAGGTGGGCGTAGCGTTGCTCGAGCTTCATTAGACGTCTAAAGGATTCTACTTTAAACGGAATAAGTTTGATTACCACCCACTGTTCAAGAAAGGATCCCACGTGCACTTGTAGACCCGACTCGAGTACTCGAAAGATTAGCGGAAAATAAACGAAAGCGTTTCTTTTATTACTATTTTTCAAGTTTAACCTAAAAGATTCTTGGACAGCTAAGAATGGTGACTTTTCGTCATGAACACCAGAAGTCAGACCAGAATCCTTGATTTGAGCCCGAGACGACGAGCATACCGACCTTTCGATATAGGAGACCACTCGGGTTTCGAACATTGCGCTGTCCTAGGCCGTTTTACAGTCGATTGTACCGTAACAAGTTAGTTATTCTTTGAACTTCTGACGCAAGTACTCAGCATCTTACCACAGAGATAATCTACATTGGATAGATTTCCGCACGAACGTTTCTATATATAAAAGCTACTTATACTAGTAGGTGAACTACTCAGATCTCGAGTGGATAGAGTATAAAAGCTACTTATACACATAGCTCATTTCCCGGAGTGTCCTCTTATGCAGGAGTAACCGACGTTACGCTGTTCTGTTCATGTGGGAGTACGTCGGATATTTCGGAGATCTTTCGAAAGTAACAAAGAAAAACAAATTACTGATCACAAAAATCACCTGGGAAAATAAAGAACGAAAAAAAGGAATGAACAGGAGAATCGTATTATACTTGCCGTTGCGATCGAACAAGAAGCCGTACCTTTTTTGTAATTGCGTCGACGAGGATCACCTTTTTAAAAGGTGTCACATCTCGTGTGTTCTCTTACCATTAAAGCCCTCTGGCAAAATGCACAGCGTGAAGATTGCCACTGTCTCAAGACGATCCATATTCCAAGTAATTTGTTTTTCTCTCATCTCTCAAAGTAATAATTTTAGCAAATTGACCTAAAATAGCAAAATCCTCGCGACACTGCTCCTTTAAGATCACCTGTAACTTATATTTAGTTACAATTTAATTCTTTTTTAAAAAAACTGGAAGATTCATATCTATCACAATGAATTTTCGGAGTCTGAGGTCTAAGGTCTGTGTTTTTGTGACACCCCTGAAGTTTAAAACTCATGGAATTTGTGTAAAGGGATCTCTTTACCCAGAAAAGTGCTCTGCAGGTCGTTTGACGTATCTGTCAGTTTAACTAAAATTTATTATTCCCTGCAAGTCTCGTGGTCAACAACACAATGATAATTCATTGATTTAAAAATTCCTACATCAGATGTTAAATATTTTTCCAGAAACGGTCTCCACACCACCTTATTGTGTCGGCGCATAAATTATGATTGCAACCAACCGAATTCAGAATAATTATGCTGGGAGTAAAGCTGTATCCCAGATCATTTATACTGGGATGTTTTGACTGAAATTGCATTATCAATGTCATTAAGTATTCCAGTTTAGTTTATTTCATTCTAAATTTGACATTGTAAACAGCAGCACGCTGTCATGAGCTTTCCTTGTTTGATAACTACAGTGTAGGCGGATAGATTTAGTTGTTGGGAAATATAGAAATGTTGACTCCAAGCCGACAATTTCTTAAAATACCAGTTGAAAATTTAGCATTTGCTTCAAACATATTTCCTAGTTCTGGTATAATTTACCTTTGCATGCATAACAATACAAAGTTTCTCGTTGTCCTCTTGTTGATAATTTAAGACACATATAACGCTTATTATTTACAGATTTAAGCTTATCATAGTCTCCCACTTCTACCAAAATTCAAACGAAAACAAGCATGAAGAGATCACAAATAAACAGCCATAGATAACTGAACAATAACATCCAAGAATATTTAATTTCTGTTTGAAATAAAAATTCAAGACAGGCGGTGATCACGATAGTGAAATATATTATCCAAAGCAGGACTCAAAAATCTTGAACATCGGCTAAACTGTGAAACAGGTGATAGACGAAACAGGAAAACGTATGGAATGCAAAAGAATCGAGAACACACACGCGGCCACGTCTTGAAACATCCGATATCCGGAAGCGCGTGACGTAACTGAATTGCGAAAACAGGCCGAAGTTGACAGGACCCTTCGACGTATGTTGTCGAGTGCCAACCGGTTAAATAAACAACTGACTAGCGTATATAATTATTGTTAATTAAATGAGATATTACTCCAACATCACCTGTCTAACAGCGAATTGAAGAAAGTTTGTTTAGGTTTGTTGTTATAATAACTGCAACGAGTGTTTTCCTCCTTAGAGTCATCGCAATGAGGATTCTCTCCTGAGAGCATTCCAAGCAAGGAATCGTCTCCGAAATGATGTTCATTGGAATCGTAATGCTACAAGTTTCGCCGAATAAAGGTATCTCGCAGAGCAGAACTTCACAGTCAAGTAGGTTTCTACATAAGATGCCGTTTTGAAAGCAATAAAGCTGTTGAAATTTTTGAGAGCGGAGAGAAGAGAGGATATTACATGGCCGCGCGGAGAAACGAAAGTTCGCTTCGAGTGTTCCTAACATAAGAAGGAAAATCTTTTATCTCCAAGCGACCATGTAATTTTTTAATTATATAAAATTATCATAATACATAACGAGGTTTTTGGCGATTTTTGGAAGATTTCCGACCACTTGCCCAAGATTTCCGAAGATTGCACGCATTGAAAATGAGCAAGTTTCCTCACTGGAGATGACATTAAATATTCACGAAAAGGGATTTTTATTTCCTAAAACCAAATCAGATTGTAAAAAGTGAAAAATATCTCAGAACTCAAAAACATAAGGCGAATCGATATTTTCGAGCACGTAACATGTTACAGAGAAAAAATGCCGATGTCACGCATCGTGGAAAAACTCAGTGTTCTATTTTCAAAACAAAGTAGTCTACCAAGCTGAAGACAGGCCAGTAGATAGTTGTTTAAAATTGACTTTTCTTTATGAAGATGAAAACTCAAAATTTTAAATTTTAGTGTTTTCTGACGTCAGTTGAAAACTAAGAATACATGTTTTGTTATGTCAAAAGATAAAAGCTCCCTGCATGCAGGTGGATATATCTCTCCACGAATTGTTTGCATGAGTTGTACTTCATGAGTGTACCACTATGGCCAAGACATCTGCTTTGCCTGGCTGCCCTTCTCGCGCTGGCAAAATACAAAATAGCTGCCAAGAGGTAAACAAGCGTTAATTACTGCCGCAATTGCAAGATAATTGAGAGCTGAGGACTCAAGAAATGCAATGCGCCGCAAGAACCACAAGCCATGTAGGTTGCTTATTTACAGCTTTTTTTCTGTAAGAAATGATTATCTGGTCTTTTCTTATACAGCTACGTCTGTGCTGCATCCGCAGTCGGTTGTTTCAAAGATAAAAGAGATACACACGCTCTACCAAAACTTGTCAAATACTACCCTGTTAACGAGACAGATTTGGCCAATTCCCTCGCATCCATAATTCAAAAGTGGGCTACTAAGGTGTATGAGAATGGCTCCTGGTATTTTGGCGTGGAATTTTGCCACAAGTGCTCTCCTTGATGTAGGGAGAGTCCGCAGACTGCAATATGTTGCTTTGTTTGATTCGACCAGTTTAGATGCGTTTTTGTCGTCTTTCTCTACGTCGAGAAGGTGTTCTCGGAATCGGTCGCCTAGTCGTCTACTTGTTTCGCCGATATATACACCGAATGCAAATATGGCGGACCACTCGGTCGTCGCCCGGGACGAGCTACATGAAAGCGAGGTTAGTTGGGCTTTGATGTTTTGTTTTGAAAATGCTTCTCCAGAAAACTCTTGCTTTGTGGTCGATCTGTTGTTTTATTTCGGTGTGCCTACGAGTTGCTGTGTTTCTGAATGCGACGAGAGGGGATAGAAATCTTCCACCGTTTGCCTCTAAGGGAAAACAGTGGATCAATGCAATTCGTTGAGACGGAGAAAAGGAGTTCACGATCGCCGCGGGAACTAAAGTTTGTTTGCTACGTTTCAGGATAGAAGATCTCAGAAAATCGTTTAAATGACGAGCTAATGTGGTGTCTGGTGGTGTTCCAACACGGTTTTCATGGCCAATACCCTCCCCAAGTTAAAGTAAAGCTCTTCTTGAATGATATCCTCTGTCTCAAAGGAAGAAGTTATTTGCGTTCGCGTCCACTCGCATGCACGGAATCGCACGAAGTAAATATAAATACTACGGTGCAATAACCAAGCAAATGAACTTCAACTGCCCCTTCGCTAAAACCAGTGAAATCATTGAGCCAAATGACAACAACTTGGCGCTAAATGCGATCGCTTACACATGTTCTAAGATCGATTCCAACCTGAAATTAAACAGTTCCTTCGGCGAATGTGAACTCCTTGCCCCCGTCTCTTTGGTTTCCCCTCAGAGGCGAACGAGAAAACTGAAAAAAGGAACTCTTTCTCTGTTGTGGAAGATTCCACTCTGTTGCGGTGGCATTCAGGAACACAAAAACGCGTAGGGAGGGCGAAACAAAGGGACCAAATCGGCAACGAAGCAAGACTTTCTGGTTAAAGCATTGTCAAACTGAAAACATCAAAGCCCAACTAGCCTCGCTTTCATTCCACTCGTCCCGGGCGCTGGCCGAGTGGTCCGCCATATTTGCATTCGGTGTATAACTTTTTACAAAAGTGATCAGTGAGGGCCAGTTCGCCTCATTGTATTTTTTCATCAATAAATGTCGTCATGACATCAATAAACTTAATTTCAATCGTATCACCAAATTTTCCAATCTTTCTTCGGAAGAGAGGGCAGCGCTAGAAAATCCTAGTAAGCGCAGCGACATAATTGTCAAAGCGCCCGCCAAAGGCGGTGCTTTGGTTGTTTGACGTGCCGACCTCTACCAAACAGAAGCTTTGCGGTAACTTTCTGACACCTCTTTTTATGCTTAAGTCGATAAAGATCTCACTTCTACTAACCAACAAATTGTCGAGAGCACTATTAACGACCTGGATGATGTGTATTTTATGCACCCCTCGACCGATATATCGGTCGACATATCGCCCCACACTCGACCGATGTATCGGTCGACATATCGGTCGAGTGTCGGTCGATATGTCGACCGAGATTTTTCGGTCGATATATCGACCGACATGTCGGTCGAGCATCGGCCGATATGTCGACCGACACTCGACCGATATGTTGGTCGCTATGTCGACCGAGAGTGGATGTCCGATTGTCGGCCGACATGTCGATCGATAGGCTACCGACATTCCCCCGCTACTTCACTGCTACTTGCCCTGGCTGCGTGACTTGGAACAAAGTGATACATATAGCTTCATATCATTATCTTAGAACGTTTTGGGAGCGATGCTTGCTACAAAACGTTTATTTCGTTTATATATTTCCTTTAAAATAGTATTAGAATATGGATAGGATGCTTGGAAGTCTTCAGGCTAGAAAAGAACTGGCAGCATTGAAGAAGTATAGCGACTTTATCGGCGCAAGTTTTTAAGTAGACAGAGAAACATGACGGCGTAAAAAGCAATAGTACACAGAGGACGAAGTTTTAATTCTATCGTATTTAAAATGAGAACTTTAAAATGGAAGTTAAGTGGTAAAAGTGTTGACAAGCCTGCACGACTCCTGCAGTTCGCAGATGAATAACTTATAAAACCTTCATAGCTTGGCTTTAACTAGGATGTCTTTTAGGGATTTTCCCTTACGATATGAGATAATGGGGGGCTCCTTAAAGATATTTCTCAGTTGTGGTTGATTTTCTTTAAGGTGCCATTTCCCCATGAGTGTGTCCTTTAGGTTAGGCAACGCCGGATGGTATTGTGTAACAAAAGGCAGTATTTTTCGTGCGGTTTTGTTTTTCTGTGCTAGCGACATTTCTTTGTTAGAGAATTTAATCTCCGAAAGGTGTTTTTCTACAATTCTAGCTGGATATCCT